>QEPC01005272.1:3118442-3168236 GCA_003113815.1 Sphenodon punctatus
GGGGGGGGGGTCTGTGCCCCTGTAGCCCAGCAGGTTCGGAGTCTGGGGGTGGTGTTGGACTTGGGTCTCCGTCTGGATCAGCAGGTGGAGATGGTGGCTAAGGCTGCCTTCTGCTAGCTGTATCTGGTACGGAGGCTGCGTCCATACATCTCCAGACCCAACCTGGCCATTCTCATTCACACCTTCATCACCTCAAGGCTAGACTACTGCAATGCGCTTTACGTGGGGCTTCCCTTGTTTCTGGTTTGGAGGCTGCAGCTGGTGCAGAATGCGGCGACCCATCTCCTTACAGGGATGGGGCAGAGGGAGCACATAACACCTGTGCTCCCTACTCTGCACTGGCTGCCTATAGCGTACCGAGCCAGATTCAAGGTGTTAGTGTTGATCTATAAAGTCCTGGATGGTCTGGGCCCCTCATACCTCGGGGACTGCCTCGCCCTCCGCGCCTCGGAGCAATCCCTTCGGTCCACCAGGGACACCTTTCTGGAGGTCCCCCATGTAAAACGGGGGGGCCACAATGGAGAGAGCGTTCTCAGTGGCCGGGCCATGGCTTTGGAACTCCCTCCCTGAGGAAGCCTGCCTGGCCCCAGGTTTGTTGGCATTTCGTCGAGCCTGTAAGACCTGGCTGTTCGCCCAGGCCTTCAGAGAAGAGGATGGGAGGGTGGGGTATTTTAAAGATATTTTTATGATATTTTAAATTTGATGAATGGGGTTGTGTAGTTTTAAATGGATTTTTTAGGATATTTTATTTGTGTATTTTATGTTGTACGCCGCCCCGAGATGCCGTGGGCATGAGGGGGTGGCTAATAAATATTTATAATAAATAAATAAATAAAATTTTGGTGCAACAGAATTAGGGTAAGGACAGGACTCATCACTGGTTCACCTGCATCCCAGGCTCAGTTACATACCTCCCAACATTTCAACTGGCCAAAGAAGGGAAAGGACCCCGCCTTTGGCCAATAAGCTCCACCCATCAGTGAATAAGGTCCACCCCTTGCACACTTACACACATACACACACACAGAGGGTGAAAACAGAACTTATTTGGCCCACTTTGGCCCAGGACTAGATGTTGGCCCCGGGATTGTCCCGGGTGGTGTATTTATTTATTTTATTTATTTATATCAAAATGTATATGTCGCCCCCTCCTGCCTCAGGCATCTCAGGGCGGCTCACAACATCTTAAAAGCATTTTAAAACATTAAAATAAACAGTACTTATTACAATTAAAAACAATATAAAACCCCATGTAGGCGGTGACTAGCCCAGACTGTGACCTCCAGACAATTGCCAAGGTCACAGCCTGGGCTAAGGCCTGCCTGACCAGGCCAAAGCATGTTCGCGGCCGCAGCATTCCCCTCCTTAGCCACAATGGCTGCCTGTCATGGCAGGGGACAAGATGCTGGGAGCACAGCGAAGGCGGAGCCATCCGTTGGCACGTTTGTTGTGCTCCTGACCATACCACTGAGAGTCAGTGTGGTGTAGTGTATAAGGTGCTGGACTTGGACCTGGGAGACCAGTGTTTTAATCTCACCATAGCCAATGAACTCACTGGGTGACCTTGGGCAAGTCACCTCTCAGCCTCAGTTCCCCATCTATAAAATGGGAACGTGTGTGTGTCTCTCTCCCTGTGTTCCCCTCTCCCTTGTCCATCTTAGATTGTAATCCCACTGGGGAGGAACTGTCTCTGAAAATCTGACTGTAAAGTGCAGTGTATACCTAGGTCTATAGAAATGATAAATATTAGTAATACTTGGGCCCTGCTTCTGGTGGGATGGCTCCCCAACCATAGTCATGTCATGTCAGTGCCCCAACCTGACCCGGGCCGTGTCGCCCAGTATTTTCCGCCCGGGATGGCCCAGTCCCACCGACTGCATGTCTGTGTTAACACTAACACACACACACACACACACACACACACACGCGTAAAGAGGGACACAATCTCTCCTGCACATCATTCCACTTAGGGATTTTGGTCATTCCTTCATCTCTCCATTGTCTGTCCTCTCAAGTGCTTTCTTGGGAAACAGTCAGGAAAGAGGTGTCGAGGCTCGAATACTGCTCTTTGACCCCCTGAAGAGGGACACTGGCATTTAGCACCCAAAGAGGGGTGCACTAATCGGCACAGTTGGGTAGTAGGCATTCAAGAAAACCTCCCAATCTCTCTCCCTCCACTGTACCAAATAACTTCCACGTATATAATAACGTGAGAAGAGGAAGGACTGGGATGGGAGGTAACTGTACCCCCCTTTATGAATGATTTTATACTTAAAAACCCAAAGAACTGATTTATTGATCAAACAAATTGGTGTTCAGAGCTGGTTTTAGGAGGGAGCAACCCCAGGCCATGTGGGTTCCACTTGGTTAAGTTAAGTCATATCTACAAGGTAATAAACAAGGAAACATAAGGAAAACACAGACAACGTAACAGACACAGCCAGCCCATGTCACCTTAAAGTGGCACAGTCTAGTTCATGAATGTTTAATTCTGTGAAAATTGTTAATTTAAAATGGTACCATTACCTATTAGCAAGAACATGACAATAATTAGGCCTCTTGATTTCTTCATTTCTATGTCGGAAAAGTATGGAAGCTGGTGTTGACTGCAGCAGCATCATATGTAGTTTCATCAGTGGATGCAGAAATGTTTAGTACAAATCATCCATTGTGCAGGAGGAAGAATTCCAGGCCTCATTCTCAGTCTGTGGCTAATGCTGGCTCTGGGGCCAGATTAACCATTATGCTTAGTCCCCACTCTAAGGTGGAAGTGTGGGTATCTTGCCGGCAAACATGCGCATTGGACAGTGTAATGAAATCCTACTCTGTCTGACGTGCATGCTTGCCGGCGAGAGACACGCACTTCAACCTTTCCCACGAGATGGGGAATGTGTGTCATTTGACTCCCACAGGCTCCCACAGCACCAAAGGCTGCACATGGAGTCTCATGGGAAAGCAGACTAAGACAGCCCCTACACTCAGATGAGTCAGCATGTGCATGATCTACCTAGCCTTGTGGGCCCTCTGGTTCTGGGCACTGCTGTTGCCATGGAACCATGAAGCGTGCATGGAAGCTGCTGCATTCTCTGGAGAAGCAGTGTGCAGGGCCAACCTTACTGTGGCGCCACCGTGCACGTGTGTATGCTGGGGTCATCAAGTTTCCTAGACTGGCATGCTGGGAAATGGAGTCCCAGCATGCCAGACTTGGGAAACCTGGCAGTTACAACAGTGGCAGCAGCAGGCGAATGGGCAGTGGGACCGGCAGCAATTCCTTCGTGTGAGTGTGTGTGTGTGTAGACAGAGAGGTGAGAGAGTGTGTGTGTGTGTGTTGAGAGAGAGAGGTGAGTGTGTGTGTTGACAGAGGTGAGTGTATATATAGAGAGGCGAGTGTGTGTGTGTGGTGAGAGGGTGTGTTGAGAGAGAGGTGTGTGTGTGTGTGTGTGTGCTGAGAGAGAGAGAGAGGCACGAGTGTGTGTGGAGAGGGGGGGAGGTGAGAGTGTGTATGTGTGTGTGTTGAGAGAGTGTAGAGAGAGAGGTCATAGAATCTAGGGTCAGAACAAGGACCGCAAGGTCCTTGTTTGAGTCTGCCCTATTGTACATGACAGGCCACCAAGTCCCACCATACTATCCTTATTCAAAACACCAACTCTAATTCAGACTTAAGAAAAACACAAACTTCAAATACCTGAATTATACTACTCGTATATTACATGTATGAATATTATAGTGAGTGAACAATGAATGGCAACCAATACACTAGGGAATTGCCCATTGCTGTGTTGCAATTCTTCAGCAGAGAATTGCCCATTCGTCTGGCTCTAAGGGCACTGTGGCAAGGAAGGGGAAAGGGAGTAGTTGCTGGGAGGAGAGGCCTGCTTGGGCATGATGATTGGAATGGAGCGGAGTTTAGCTAGCATTGCCTGTCATACATGCTCATTTCTTCTCTCTTTTCTCTGACATTGGAAGCTAAAAATACTCTGCTTTTGTTCCTATTAATGAAAAGTGCTGCAATATCCGCTGTTCGAGTGATCATTAACAAGCACTTCATGAGGAAGATAATGGCCTAATGTTCTAAGCACAAATAATGAGCCAGAGAATACTTGGTTCTTTTCTCAACCCCAGCTCTGATTAAGAGGCAACAGGATAGGGCAGAGGTTTCCACACTGTGGTCTGGGACCCCCCTGGGGTCATGATCTGGACTGATATTTTATATTCTAATATCCAAAACTCTGGTTGCAGGGATTAGTTAAGGCATTAACTATGCCTAGTTCATAAACTAACAAACTTGTGCTCCAAAAAGCATGGGAATGGCAAGTGAAGGCTGTCTGGAGCTTATGTTTGTTAGTGTGGGCCTTAACACCACAGCCTTCACTTGCCATTTCCATGCTTTATGGAGCTCAAGTGTGTTAGTGCACACGTCATTAACTAGCCCATTCAACCAAAGGGGTTTTGATCTTAGAATGTCCTTGTTTTTCAAAATGGGAATGTATTAAGTTCCCTAGCTGGTGCAATAAAAAGCCACGACCAGACAGTACTTGAGTACCCCACAGAGAGGGGACACAGTGTAGAAGTGATGTTACACTGGGTAACTGTGGGTAATTTCAGACGTGACGCCACCACAGTCAATCACATTGGATCACAGTAGATCCAGTGTGGTGGCTGTGATGGGTGGCATGTCTGTTTGAGCCCCTTCAGATGTTCACCACAGTGAATTCCTGGTGGGGTTCAAAGCTAACCACGGTTCTGGAGGTGATCCCAGTCCAGGTTTCAGTGTGTTGGGCCTGGAGGTTCAGCACGTCTGAAATCACCCTGTAGCATGAAGTTTTGCATAGGGAGATGTTTTTTATCCAGACTATTTTTGATCTAGAATTAGTTTAGTTTATTGTTTTGCATTAGAGTTTACTTTGGTTTTGCTGACATTTGGCTAAGGAGTGCTGGAGTTAAAGGTGACTGAAGTTTTGAAAACTCTATACTTTTTTAGTCAATGAACAAGTACTTCAGGGAGCAGTTTGCTCATGAGCAGGGACCTTTGCAGATTTTGTTTGGTTTGGACAACAGAACTGTAAATTGTAAATATAATGGGAGTTTCCCCATAGGGTTGGTATGCATCTTAATCTGGATCAGTAAAATATGGATCTTAAATTTAATCCATACCTCAGTAATCCAGATTATGACCATTGAGCCTGTATCAGTTCTTGGTGCACTAAGGGGTAAACTTGGTTAATGGTGTGAAGGGGCACAAGGGACAGCTTTCCTCCCTCCTATTCCCATGTTAGTTATCCTGAGGAAGGGGCATACTGGTAGAAATCTGGTAGAGTATGGATAAGAGGGGGCAGAGAGCAGCAAGATTCCCCTAGTCCTCCTCCTGTCCCTACTCTAATATTCCTCCACCACAACAACCCTTCTCCACTATAAGTAACAGAGGAACAGGAAGATGACAAAGGACAGCAAGATGCCTCCCATCCCCATCACACCATTGACCAAGAATTGATACAGACGCAGTGATCATAAATCCAGATCTCTGAGATATGGATCAACTTATTAGGGCTGTGCATATGATCAAATATTTGTATTTGTGTTTTTGATATTTGCATTTATTTGGATTTGTATCTTGATCTGCATTCACTGCATTTTCCCATTCATTGTCAATGTGGAAAATGCAGTGAACATGGGCCCTTGCGTATGGGTTATTTTGGTGCCGAAGTGCAGTGAGGCTCTGCCAGTTGGAAAGGAAAATGTAATCAAAACAGCTACTAAGTCTTCTATCAATTTAAAAAGGGGAGCATTGGGTTTTTTTGGGGGGGAGGCTGGTGGAGAGGGTTTTTTTTGCTTGGGGGGGCAGAATGGGGCATGGATTTGGCTCAGGGGGATCACTGGCTTGAGGGAGAGTGAGGAATGTGGCTGGCTTGGGAGAGGGGAGAATGAAACGTAGGACTGGCTTGCTGATTGCTGGTTTGGGGATTGGGTAATGGAGCATGGGTCTGGCTTCGGGGTGTCACTGGCATGGGACTAGGCTTAGGGGAGGTGGCTGTCTTGAGAAGGAGAAATGGAGCATAGGACTAGGCTTAAGGGAGGTTCCCCATGAGAAGGGGAAATGGGGCATGGGACTAGGCTTAGGCAGGGACCCGAGTTGACTGCGTTGCTGCAGTTTGCAGTGATTTTTGCAATCAGCCAATCCTCGCAGTGACAGCCAGACTGAAAGTGCAGTGAAACTGCAGTGGGAGATGTCTGCAGGATCTTGAAATCCTGGCTCAGGCATAAACTTGTCGCCTGACCCCAAACTAAAACTGCTGTTGCAGCTGCCGTCTGTCCGGGAGGTGTGACCACAGCCCCCAAGGGTGAAGAGGACCCTGGGGGATGAATTGTGGGTGGGGGAGTCTTAGGGCCCTATATTTTGATGTGGGAGGTCTGGGGCTTTAATGTGAAGTGGGAGTTCTGGAGTGATGAAATTGCAGAGGATTAGAGTGGTGTTTGATGAACAAAGCTGTGATTCTATGTCAGACCTGTTGAAAAAGCATGCTGGTAAGCAAATGTGCATGTATAAATTGTTGCATAATTATGCAAATCAAGTTAATTATGCAAATGTTAATGCTTGCAGTGAATTTGCAGAATTTGGCTTCACTGGTTGCAGAATTTAAGGTTTTTTGGTGCAGTGAAGTTGTGTCCCTGGACTTAGGGGGAGTTGCTGGCTTGAGAAGGGAAAATGGGCCATGGATTGGCTAAGGGAGAGGATCACTGGCTTGGCTAGGGGAGGGGGGATGAGGCATGGTTATGGCTTGGGGTGGGGAAGTGGCTTCTATCTTGGAGGGGTGTCATTGGTTTGTGGAAAGTGGGATCCCTAGGTGGGAATGGAACATAAGGCTAGCTGGGGTGGGGTGTCACTGGCTTGGGGAGGTGGCAAATGAGGTTCCCATAAGCACCAAGAGCATGCGTGCTGACAGACACATAGAGCAGCAGCCAGCTTGGGGATGGGGGCTGGAAAGCGTGAAAGAGAGGGGGCAAGGAGGGGGCCAGGGCACTTGAGTTTATAACCCTGGTACTCACGGTGCACCCAGGAGGGCTTCTCCAGGGGCACAGGGACAGTAAAAACAGAGAGAGGGACTGGGGGAGGGGCCGGGACTCTTAGGCATGGTTTCCTATGGAGGAACCCAACCTACCAGAGCAGTTTTGTGGCTTTGATCCTCAGTGACCCAAAACATATCAGAGCTCAGAGGAGCTCCCTTTCACCCTCCCCTCTTCAGGGGAGGGGGAGTGAGCGAGCAAGCAAAAGATGTAGCAGCAGCCTGGAACTAGTCTGGGCCAGTTCAGAGGTTTCTATGATGGAGAGCAGACTGGATTTCTCCACTTCTGGTAAGTATGTTTTTTACTTATTTTTTATTTTTCTATTTTTATTTTAATTTTTTTATTATTATTTTAATTTTTCTAGGGATGTGCAAACAGGACAGAGTTCGAATGTTTGGAAGTTTGGACTAAAAACATAGTTCGGGTTTGTGGGTTCGGTCCGGCGGAGTTCGGACCCTCCCAAACGTTCAGAATGTTCGGTCCCGCCAGGAGGCTTGGGGCACTCCAGGGACCCCCAGGTGTGCCTGTGGTGGCATGGCAGGCCATCAGAGACCCAGCAGCAGCAGAGACTGGGAAGGCTTGGCGCTTGGCATCCAGGGTTGTCCGAACAGGCAGGCTCGGCGCTTGGCCCCTGGGGGTGCCTGTGGTGTCAGGGCTGGCCGTCTGAGACCCAGAGGCAGCATCAGCAGAGGCCAGGAAGACTTGGCGCTTGGCAGCCTGGGTTTCCCGGGCAGACAGGCTCAGCGATTGGCCCCTGGGGGTGTCCATGGTACCAGAGCTGGCCGTCTGAGACCCAGCAGCAGCAGCAGAGGCCATGAAGGCTTGTGGATTGGTGGCTGGCACCCATAGGGGTTGAGGCATTGCAAGCTGGCATTGGTGGAGCAGTGGCAGAGGCCTGGCCAGGGCTTGGTGGCAGACACCCCTACTTGGCCAGGATTTGGAGGCTGACATCGGTGGAGCAGCAGCAGAGGCCCGGCCTGGGTTTGGTGGCTGGCACCCCTAGTTGGCCAGGCATTGCAGGTTGGCAGGCTTCCAGTTCTGCTCACTCTATGGGTTCTCCATTTCCCTATGTGAGACTTCTCTCTGTGTCCCTATACTCAGAGATGTAGCTAGGTGGGAATGGGATGTGGGGTGTTTTTAAAAGAGCACGGTAATTGTGGTGGTGGTGATGAGGGTCCATGGCTGCTGAGTGGCACTGCTGCAGAGCACCCACTCAGATGGAGTGTTTGGGGAGGGATTCAATCGGATGGCTCCCAGCATGGCTACCCCAGCAGCAAGTCACCATGCACTCCCTCTGCCATGGACCACGGGGAAGAGGGAAGCACACTGGGCTGACTTTTGCAAGTGACATGTCCTCACCCGGTGTGAACCCTGGGGAACCCAGGGTCCCCAGTGCTCCTGGCTAGTTCTTCTGTGGCCATGCCCCCTGCTTACAGTGCCTATGTGCAGCAGACCTATCTGCTGACATGGCTACCTGCCCCAGTTCATATGGGCAGAGGCTTCATGGCTGCTCATTGTCACAGAGCTATTTGGCTTGCCCCACATGGAGCACTCTGGATTTCCTGGCAGTGCTCCATGTGTGGCCATGAGTGGGTGCTCTATAGCTCATGGAGTGCACATTCCCCTGCTAGTGCATCCCTCTTCAGACTAGTGCTGCAACTCTGTCCTCAGTTTTCCTCAGAATTTACCAAGGACTGGGCTATTTGGCCTTGGTTTGCTGAGTACCAAATTTTTGAAGACTTGCCACAAAATTTTGATACTCTACCAAATCTTGGCTGAGTGCCAGGAGCAGCAGCAGAAGCCTGGCCAGGGCTTGGTGGCTGGCACCCCTACTCAGCCGGGCATTGCAGGCTTGCATCCTACTCGCCATATCTGAACAAGCTATTCTGCCAATTGGTCAAGCCTTGCCCGGTGGTGAACCACGTGGCCACCCAGTAGCAGACATTGGATTGCCGGGGCACAGAACCCATGGCACAGTCAGCAGAGGCAGAATTGGCAGCAGCAGTAGACATTGGATTGCCGAGGCACAGAACCCATGGCACAGTCAGCAGAGGCAGCATTGGCAGCAGCAGGAATTGGATTGCTGGGGCATAGAACCCATGGCACAGAAGAGGTGGCATCAGCAGCAGCAGCATAGATTGGATGGCCAGGGCACAGAGCCTGTGGAACTGCAAAGGTGGCATCAGCAGCAGCAGACATTGGATTGCCAGGGCACAGAACCTGTGGAACAGCAGCAGATGGAAGCAGCAGGATTGCATGGGCACATTTGGATTTGCCAGGGCAGAGCACCCATGGACCAGCAGACAGCAGCAGCGGGATTACCAGGAAAGTGGAGCACATCACCCAGGGTTGCCAGGGCAGGCAGACAGGCACCTTGGCATTAGAGGCATGCAGGCTGGGGCAGGGCTTGAGCTTTGCCCACAGGGTAGGCAGACAGACACTTTGGCATGAGCAGAAGGCAGCCTGAGGCAGGATTCGAGCTTGGCAGCCTGGGTGGGCGGGCAGACAGGCAGCATGGCATGAGCATCAGAAGGCAGCCTGAGGGAGGCTTTGAACTTGGCAACCTGGGCAGGCGGGCAGACAGGCAGCATGGCATGAGCATTGGAAGGCTGGCTGAGGCAGGCTTTGATCTTGGCAACCTGGGTGGGTGGGCAGACAGGCAGCATGACATGAGTATGAGTATCTGAAGGCTGGCTGAGGCAGGCTTTGATCTTGGCAACCTGGGCAGGCAGACAGGCAGCATGGCATGAGCATTGGAAGGCTGGCTGAGGCAGGGTTTGATCTTGGCAGACAGGCAGTGTGGCATGCGTATCGAAAGGCAGCCCAAGGCAGGCTTTGATCTTGGCAACCTGGGCAGACAGGAAGACAGGCAGCATGGCATGAGCATCGGAAGGCAGCCTGAGGCAGGCTTTGATCTTGCCAACTTGGGTGGGTGGATGGGCGGACAGACAGGCAGTGTGGCATGAGCATCAGAAGGCAGCCTGAAGGCAAGCTTTGATATTAGCAACTTGGACCGGTGGGCTGACAGGCAGCATGGCATGAGCATTGGAAGGCAGTCAGTCTGAGGCAGGCTTTGATCTTGGCAACCTGGGCAGGCGGATGAGCAGACAGGCAGTGTGGCATGAGCATCGGAAGGCAGTCTGAGGCAGGCTTTGATTTTGGCAACCCTCCCTTTCACCAAAGGCCTGGCGGAACAGTCAGGTCTTACATAAACACCAAAATAGCAGGAGAGTGGGAGGACAACTGAGCCTCCTCCGGGAGCGAGTTCCACAGCACAGGGACGGCCGCTGAAAAAGATCTAACATCCGTGGCCACCCACCTTGTCCCGGGAACCTCCAAAAAGACTCCCATGGACAATCTCAAGGGTCCATTGGGCACATGGGGAGTGAGGTGGTCCCACAGATAAGTAGGGCCCAGGCCGTGAAGGGCTTTAAAGATTAGAACCATCACCTTGAACCTGGCCCAGTGCTTTATAGGCAGCCAGTGCAGAGCCCGGAGCACTGGTGTCATGTGCTTCCTGCAGCCCACTCCCATAAGGAGACGGGCTGCAGCATTCTGCACCAGCTGCAGCCTCTGGACCAGCTTCTCGGGCAGCCCCACATAGAGTACGTTGCAGTAATCCAGCCTCAAGGTGATGAAGGCATGGATGACAGTGGCGAGGTTGGAGTCTGAGAGATACGGCTGAAGCCACCGGATAAGATGTAGCTGCCAGAACGCACTCCCCGCCACAGCCACAAACTGAGATTCCAGACTGAGTCGTGAATTGAGGAGCACACCCAGACTCCGCACTTGAGACACCATGGGAGGGCGAACCCCCCCAACAAGAGGAGATTCAACCACCCCCAGGTCCCCCAAGCCCTCACCCACTAACATCACCTCAGTCTTGTCAGGATTCAATGGGCCCTGCCGGGCCGGAAGTCTGCATCTGAGCCCCACCCCTGCCCCCTCCTCCAACTGAGGGAGGGGGAGATGGCACAGGGGCCGACTACTCACTGTCACTCCGGTCCAGTAGGGGCCTCGGCCCCACCACTCTCACTGCCATCGCCGCCTCTGCTGTCAGCTCAGGGTGTGTGTGTGTGCTTTTATTTTGTTGTTTTTATATATTTGTATTTATATTTACATTATGATTCTTGTTTTATTTTTTGAATTTGTAAGCCACATCAAGTGCAAGAGGGGCAGAGCAGAAATATAAAAATAAATAATTAATTAAATATGAATAAAGGTAGCCCCTCTGAATTTTGTTCCCACTCCCCAAGTGGTCTGATCTTACTGGATTTTATGTTGTTTCCCCCCCCTTGTTGCCCCTCCTTTCCACCCCATTGTTCATTGGTCTGGGGGCTTGTAGGAAAGATCTTTGAAGTACTATCCCAGGGGTGAGGAAATGTTTACATCCTAGGAGCCACTTTAAATATTAGAACAAGCTCTGAGGGCCACATAGAAGCTGGGGCATTGGGGAGGAGGGAAGTGTTTAAGAGGTACACTCAGGAAGAGGAGGGTCCATATCATGAATCCGTGCCATGGATTTGTCTCCTAGCCATGTGTTCATGTTCACATCTCTGCTCCCTTACCCTGAGCTCAGTTTTTCAGTGACTGTGGGTGGGAACTGGATCCAGGGACCAGATTGAGGAGCTGGAAAAAGGCCACATAAAAACCCTGGGCTTCATTTGGGCCCTAGGCCTGAGGTTCCCCACTCCTGTGCTTTATAAATGCTTAATAATGATGATGATGGTTCTGGGGACATGCTGAAATGAATGACATGGGATGCCTACTGGAAACAATGGAGGCAATGGGAATGCTATTTGGAAATAATGGGATCTGTGAATGAGCATAGGTTTTAGTTGGCTGTGAAGCAATATAATGGAGTTTCATATTTTGGGGTGGGGAACAAGGGGTTGTGGAATGATAAGGAAGGCACCAGGGAGAGCCAGTGGAATGACAGGGAGGAGGCCGTGAGGAGTGGGTGGAATGACAAGGTTTTGATCAGAATGATGGGGAAAGCCATGAAAAGGTTCTGTGTGAAATAAGTGATTGGGAGGAATGACAAGAATGACATAGGGAGCATTCCTATCATTTCACCCAGTCTCTTGCCATAGCACCCAATCCCTGTAGCCTCCTCTCTGTCATTCCACCCACGCCCCATGAGCTTTTCCTTCTAATTCCACTTCCTAGTTGGTATCTCCATTGTTTCCAACGGGCATTCCACATAATTCATTTTAGTATATGGGGGCTTGTAGGAAAGATCTGACCTCTAATTCTCTGTAGTTTCCAGATACCTAAGTGTCTCCTTGAATTGTACCTTGACTAAGATACTCCCTTTGTTTGGAGTTCTGCTGGCTTTCGGGACTGACGTATGCTGTTGCTCCCAGGGCAGAAGTGAGGGAATGATCTTGTGTCCATAAGGAAAATAGTAGCGCATGGATGGGAAGGGCTGGTCTGGGGTGAACAGGGCACCATCAGTGTGGGTCAGTAGCTAAGCTTTAAGACTTCTATACTGTTTCCTAAAATGTTCAGCCCCATTCTTCCTCCCAAGTGAACTTTCACTAATGCCCTACTCTCTCCCAACTACAGCTGAGGTAGGGTGGGAATGAGGGAACTATTTTGTTTTTTTAAAAGGATATAAGGATATAGGGAGCTGCCTAACTGAGTCAGACCAATGGTCTATCTTAGGCCAGTATTGTCACAACCTGACACGGCAGCAAGGTTTCAAATCCAGCTCTCCAGGGTTGTTCATGCATACTAAGTTTTTTGTTATGCATACGCCAGTTTTTTTCATGCATTCTAAGACCGAGGTTCATGCTGAAGCTTTTCCCACAGTTAGGCATTTATAGGGCCTTTTCTTCTGCATAGTGGATTCTCTGGTGTGTACTGATGGCTAAGCTCATCCTGTAGCATTTCCCAATCAGCGCACACACAAGGTTTCTCTCCTGTGTTGATTCTCTAATGTATATCGAGTGCCCCCAACTTCTCCTAAAACTTTCCTCCCACTTCGCATATGCACAAGGTTTCTCTCCTGCATGGATTTTTATTTTTAAAATCTCCACGATGAAATTAGTACCTTCGAACAGACTTGGACACCAGTGATAAGGGCTCTGGACTAAAAAGTATGAAACAAGAAGCTGAATGTTAGCGGCTCCTAAGGACATGAATGTAAAGAGACTTGATTTTGAATACTGTTACAGAAACTCAATGGGAACTTTCTCTTCTCCTCTCCCAAGACTTCNACATGAATGTAAAGAGACTTGATTTTGAATACTGTTACAGAAACTCAATGGGAACTTTCTCTTCTCCTCTCCCAAGACTTCTATTAAAGTATTGTTGTTAATTTTATCTGTAGAGCTATGGACCAACTAGACAATCACTATGTATTGCAGAGATGGATTGTAGACGGTCAATGTTTGTTCTATTGCAAATGATTTATAAACAATAAAATATATATATTAAAAAAAAAAAAAAATAGCAAATTTTAAAAGGGCAAGAAATCACAAATACATGTAATGTCCCCTTATCTAAAATAGGCTTGAAGCCTTGACCTGCCAATTTTATTTTCTAGCCCTGACCTACAAGAGCAATTGCTAGTTTCCACTTTTTAATTTGCTCATAGAGCTTTGCATTTTGCTCACAGTTGCATGCCACCAACATTGTGATGAATGAAAGCAGAAATCTGTATTCATTGTGGTTTTATTCATTGTATATTCCATAGCTTTAATGGTGGCCCCGCTCCCTCCACCTCACCAACCTAAAAGTCCACCAGCCACCACTGATTCAGATGCATGTAACTAACAAGTCATGTGCCTGAACACTTTGTAAGGTGCACTCATTTTTTTACCCTTTTACTATCTCTGTCTTCAGTACGTACATTCGTTGGGGAAGAGACCACAGCTTCCTACATGATTTTTATAGGACATAGACCAGAGGTGGGCAAATAGAATATCCCAGGCACCTGTACTGCAGCCCTCACTAGAAGTGGTTGCCTGGGGGCATGTCCATGTAGCTCCCTAACGAGCAGATGAATTCAAGCCACCATTTCCTCAACCAGAGTCTTCTGTGGGTTGTGAGAGCAGTGTGAGCATGCCCTGCACCGTTATTTCTACCACCTGAATCTAGTGTCTACCATACAACTAGAGTGTGTGTGTATCTGTGTGAGAGAGGAGTGAGTGTGTTGGGGGGAAGCCACGCTGGCCCATTCCTGGAATCAGGAGAATCTGTGAGCCATGCAACATGTCTTGCGGCTCTTGGCAATATGAAAATGTTGGCATGTGGCTCTTGGGCTTAGGAACTTTGTCCACCACTGGGCTAGACCAATGGGATCCTATTACTTCCTACTTCACAATGGATCATGATGACTTATGAGGTTTAGGAAAAGAATATCTATAAAGCAGTTTGTGCTACAAATATACACCTTTAGCAATTATAGCCACATCTAACTTATAAACAGAAAATCCTGGCTGATCCCAGAAAAAAAACACACAAGGAAAAAAGCAAGCAGACATACAGACAAGCTCACAAGCAGAAATTTTATCTATAATAGACAGTTGGAATTCCTCATAATTAATTATTTTCATTTTAATATTGACTATTGAAATGTGAGCAACTGAGCATACCTCTCTTTCCATATCAGAGGAAGAGTGATTTTCACTTGCTGAACATTTGCAAGCTGTCAGATGGGAAGGGAAAGGGGGCGTAGAGCCGGGTGGGCCCTAGAGGGGCCCGGGGCCAACCCTCCCACCTGTCTAATAACCTCACGCACCCGCTCAGGCTCCTACTGGAAAAAGGTTCTCTCTGGGAATACAAGCCCGTCAGGATAGTGTGTGGGCCGTTCCGTGGGCTTCCGCACCTGGAACTTAGGCCCCTATCATCATAGGGCGCTTGGTGAGGAGCAGGAGCCTGAGCCACAGGAACCCACGCTTTCCCCAACACGCAACACCCACACTCCAGGAGGGACAGGAGGGGAGCGTGGGGAAGAAGTGCCCGGTAAGGAGGGGGTAGGGCCCAGGGAAACAAGGGGGCAGACGGGGATTCAGTCAAACACAGCAGGGGAAGGTCTCTAAGGTTACTCCAGGAAGGGAAGGGGGTTAAGGGGACAGGTGCCACACTCCCGACACCCACACACTCGCACGCTACCAGAGGAGGGGAAGTTTGAGGGAGGACAACACACACACACACGCTAATCAATACTCTAAGTCTTGAGGCTGAATCGTGCTCGCAACACTTAGCTTAGTCAGGGGCCGGTCTCCACTGAATCACCAGCGCCGAGTGCTTCTCGGCGCTGGTTCTTATGCTCCTAGCCCCGCCCCTCTGCGTGCCCTCGCAAGCGTGCGGAGCGCCGCAGAGGGGGCGTGGCCTCACTCCGCTTTTGGGTCCTCCCTTCTTTTGCCGCCCCTTCGTCCTGTGGCCCCACCGGGGTTTCTTGTACGGGCGGGGGCGCCCCAGCCGCCTGCTGGGGGGAAGCCGGGGGCGGCCCTTCCAGCCCCTTCGGCCCTGCTGGCATCGGAGCCGGGCCCGCGTGCCGCTGTTGCCCCCGCTTCCCCCATCGGCCCATGACACAAGCATAGATTTTCAAGGTAATAAAGACTGGGAATTGTGGGCCTGAGGACATAACAACTTAGGATGAAAACAAGTGAGACAATAGCCTGCACTAGCCCGCAAGTCACCTGCTTGTCAGTTCGTTGGCTGCCAGATGTTCACCCACGTCCGCCTCAAGGTGGGTGTCTGGCTGCTACGAGATGCGTTGTCCAGAGAAGGTCAGCAATGCAGCCTGGGCTAAGACTCGCCTAACTGGACTAATCCAGGCTAACATGAGCCCTCCCATCTGTTAGACTCTGGTGGCCAGGTCCAAGGACTGGGCCCAGAGGAACTTGCTCACCTGGCCTGGTTCTGCACACAAAACAGCTGATCAGAGGGCCTGGAGAAGCATGCTCACCCAACCAGAGTGCGGGGTCAAACAGCTAATGGGGGGTGGGTGGAGGAGTGTGCTCACCCAGTTCTGGTGCATGCGCTAAACACCTGATTAGGGGGCTCCTTCAGGCTCCTCCAATCAGTTGTTTGGCAGGTCAGGTAAGCCTGCTACTCTAGCCCCCCACCAGTTGTTTGGTGGCATCTCCTCCTTGGGACCCAATCCTGCTCGGCAGCAGAGGTCTGGGAGACCTGTCCTGGGTGGACGGCTCCTCGGCTGACCCATGGCATGGAGGACCTTGTGACAGCAGCCCCCACCCCCCGGATTCCCTGAAGGAGGCTGCTCCTTTGAACTGCCTTCCCCACCAACCCAAGGAGTGGCGACTGCAGTGGCCCTCCCCAGAGGATCTGACTTGCCCCTATCTCATTTGTTTTCACCGTTAATTTGTATGCATTTCCCACCTCCTGGATGCTTAGTTGCAAGTGCTCACTACTTTCCAGGCAGTTGTGCAACTCCCACTCAATCAGAATTATTTATAGAGTCCCTTTTAGTCTGTTTGGTATTTTGCAGGCATAAACTAGTGAGAGAAAGATGCACACCCATATATGCAAAGCAAGGGATTCTGTACAGCTGCCCCTTCCTACTGGTCACCCCCTCTCCTCTGGGCCCCTCTCTACCTGCTGTACAGATGCAGCCATACTGGTCCCTGCCACCGTTGCCTGGTGACCAGCGCTTAGCGCTTAGTCCCTGCCCAGCCATGCCACAATGGGTGTGATGTCACCCGTGACATATGGGGCCACAGAGCCACAGACAGACATAACCTCCCCATAAGGCGTTCCCTTTACCTATAGGTAAAGAATGCCTAAAAAGCAGGACCTGCCGCACACAGCTTGCCGTCTAATTCTGCCATTCTTACTCTCATTGATTAATACTTTTCTCATTATAAGCCCCATTGATTTCAAGTACTAGACAGGTATTCCACAGCTCATCTTTTCATGGATGTACAGATGGATTCCTTATTAGAACAATGACAGAGCTGGATAAAATGATCCAATTTAAGCAGATGTGTGGAGCTTGCACATACCGTTGTGAAGTGCTGTAGTCTGTTTCCTCCCTGTACTCCTGCTTAGTGTTAAGTACTGACTAGCAACTGTATCACATATCCAGAGTACTTTTAGTTTACAATGAAGATGCGAGTCAACAATAGCTACACAGGAACTCTTGGGCATGTGGTGATGTTATCGAGCTTATGGAGGAGAGTTTGGAATAAGAAGGAAAGGAGGAATTGTTGAGTAGGGGTCTTAGAGATATGCAGGGGGTTAGCTGTGAAAACATAGGGCATTTTCACACAAGACACTCTCCACCCACTATACATGTTACAGGGCACCCATAGGGCAACACTGCAGCCTTGCAACCTGTATAGTGGATGGGTGGAGAATGTCTTGTGTGAAAATGCCTATAGTGCTGCCTTTTAAATCAGATGTTTGTAAATGTGGAATCAAAATAACAGCTATGAAACATCCAATCAGATGTTAAAATGCTAAAGTAAATCATGCTCTAGAATTCACCTCTGTGTTCTAAAAGCACCAGCTTGCAGCTACAAGCAGGGAAAACAGGTATCCCATAGGTTATCAGGCACTGCTCCAATATACTAGTTTTGTATTTTAGAAGTGTTTGAAACTTCTACTTTTCAACATGATGTAAAGGTTTAAAAAAAAACAACCAACCAACCAAACAAACCCTTATAATGATTGAAAGAATATGAACAGTGAGATGCATTGAACATTTTCTAACCTTCTTGGTAGTGTCTGTTGCTAGAGAAGAGCATGCAGTTTGCTGAATGACATTGGGGGATGTCAGCTGATTCTGCCTTCAGCCTTAGCCCCCACAGCGATGAGCTAGGGCAATCAGAAAGCTGTTTGAAGAAAGGAAAAGAAAAATATCAAAAGGCAAATTGGAGTCAGTGTTAAAATGAATAGCCCGCAATCTCAAAGTGAGATTACTGGGATAATGATAACATAGTCATCTCAGAAAGAAGGCTGTTATTTTAAGAAATAGACTTTTGCAAAAAAAAAATGTGGGTGAGAGGAAGATGAAGAGATCAGCATGACCAAAGTGCTACTGTCAGAAGAAAGATAAATCTTTCATTATGAAACATTTCTTTATCTATCATCATGACATTGGCAAATATGTTTGTATTACAGATTTTTAGCTTTGCCCAAATCCTAATATTCTAAAATAAATAGAATGACAGTTTTCCAGAGAAACTGAGATAACGAAGCCAAAGGAAAATTTCCTGATTAATAAAGTTGCATGCATGGGCTTTGTACTTTGTAATAAATTCATAGCTCTACACCTGCACAATGCAAACCACAAAGAGCTGGCAGTGGGAATAGTCAGGTAATACAGCAGGTCTAATTCAAAGCCAGGTAAGACAAGAAATTAGCTCCCATGGGTATTACCTCATTCCACATCATACTGTAGGACATATCCACAGGCAGTGAAGCATAACAGGATAAAGTAACATTAGTAGAAGACCTTTTTTTAAGAAAAAGGGGGTGAAATCTTATTGGCATAATAGATTACTATTACATATCCATAATCAGGGACCCATGTTTGCTGCATTTTCCCCACTGTCACCAGTGGGAAAAAGACAATGAACAATAATAAGGGGTTAATTTGAAAATGAATCTAAATATGAATTTAGACAATTTGTAAAAGACCACTATTTATCTGACCTAATGGTGTGATAAACAGTGACTCTGTCTAAGCCATAATTTTTTAACCATTTACCTCAGAGTAGTCCCATTGAAGACAGTGGGGGCTACTCTGGAGTAAGTGGTTTGAAAATCAGAGTCCCTCATCTGCAATATCCCAACCACATTGGGTGTCTTTATACAGATTGCTGTTCCACCTCTGCCCTGCCTCAACCCCCCAGGCAGGCTGTCCATTTAAAGGCAGCCCACCCGGTGGGGAGGCAGAGCAGAGGCAGAGCAGGCTGTCCCTGCCCTAGGGCAGATCCGCAAGTGGTTCTTTGGAACATCCAGGAGCACCTCCAGCACAGCAGGCCGCCCAACCATTGGGCACCGGCTGGAGGCGGGGCTGCTGTCAGTCTGCTCAGTGGATGGTGGCTGCAGCACGCTCTCAGCTGGGGGTTGCCTCACCAATGCCATGGAGTTATGGAAAATCCGCCTGTAACTCTATGGTGTGGGGGATGGGGCATCGTGAGGATGGACTGGAGTCCACAGCAGCCTCTGGGCCCATTTAAAACAGACCCAGGCAGGGTTACAAGCATGCAGATGTGGGTGTACACCCCCGGACTTGCTCCAGGTGTATACACCCCCGCATCCATGTGAAAATACCCACTGACATTATGTTAGAGAGGGAAACAAATACTTCACTAACAAATACATTTATTTTTTTTACAAATAAATGCATATATAAAACCATCAAGGGCTTTGGTTTTCTCCAAATAGGTTTCCCTTTCTAATGCCAAAGTTTTCTTTTTTACTTATGCAAAAACTATTATTCCTGAAAGGACAAGCCTTGCAGTTGTTAGAAATTCTTGCAATGTAAAGTTCCAAAGATGACAGATACCAAGAAGGCTCTGTTATTCCAAGAGCCCACTTGGGTATTAATTATTATTATTATTATAATAAACATGTGTATAGCACCAGCCATGTACCTGGTGCTTTACAGAACAAAGATAAAGACGTGGTCCCTGCCTATGACTTCTAAGTGTGATAAATTAGCATTTTGTACAAAAGAGTGACCTGTAAAATAGTCTAGTCCAAGCCTATTTATGGATTAAAAAATTAAATTCAAGATCATTAGCTACATCTGGTATTCGATGATGAGGCAAGGTTCCAATTGGTGCATGGCTAGTGAACTGTCCAGGAGAGAGGCATCAGGGAGAACACTGCAGGCTCTCTATGGAAGTGGGCTAGCTAAGCGTGCGGTTGAGGAAAGACAAAGAGTGGGAAATGCTGTAGTCCTGCAAAGCACTTAAACATGTGTAACCTTCTAGCAGTGAACGAGTATCATCCCAGGTTCCTTTCTCACTGTTTAGACTATGCAGTCATCATTCATTCTTATTCTGAAAACTGACAAGCTGCATAAGAAGAACAAATTTCTTGGAACAGGGAATTGTTTTCCCTCTCTCCAAACCATGTGGACATGTTTTGGCTAGTTAGTTAGTGTTTTTTTTTTTTTTAAAGAAACAGCATTTTCCCAGATGGATCTTCCATGTTAAAGGGGAAAGTCAACAGGGTGAGTACATGCCTGCACTGGGACTTAGGGCAGAGGTTCTCAAACTGAGAGTCAGGATCCAACGTGGGATCAAGTACAGATGGGGTAGCAATCTGATAGATATTTGATATATTTTGAGTCACAAAATCATAGGGCTTGAAGGGATCCCATGGGCCATCCAGTCCAGCCCTCCACAATGACGCAGAATCTATCCCACCCAAATCATCCTAACAGAAAAATCCACCAAGAAAGAAATAGAGCCTATAATAAAGATCTGCCACAACAGAGATTGGGAGTGATCAGAACACACTGATGCCTGAAATAACAGTGTGATTTAAAAAAAATAAATCAATAAATATCCAGATGATTCAAAGAAGGACATGCTGTACTGGAAGGCAAGGCAAAGAAACCCACGCAGTCGCTGCCAATCTAATCTGGGAGAAAATGCCTTCTTCATCCCAAATATGGCAATACGTTAGATCATGAGAATATTTGCAGAACACACCAGCCAAGCACCTGACATATAATTATAGAGTGGCAGAATCCACTGTATAGTTAAGGCATGTTGCACACTCCATTATAAAGTCCAAACATTCTACTTATTATAAAATTGACATAATTACAGTTAGGATAATGGGATTTGTGGTGAGGGATCACTGGAGTAAGTGGTTCATGCTGTCCAAATATCAGCTGAATCAGCTGGAGAACAGCTGAGATATCACAGTTTACAAACTGCACTTTAAAAGTCTGTTTTTTCAAAAGTTAGGGCGCATTTAGACGTGTGTTTAAATCGCACAGCCGCCGCGGTGGCATCGTGCGATTTAAAGCACCGCGCACTTCCAGGTTAGTGTGAATGCAACATTTCCACCTAACCCGAAGTGTTGGAGTGCGGTTTGAAAAGCTGCTCGGAGCAGCTTTTCAAACCACACTCCAACACTTCGGGTTAGATGGAAATGTGCGCACTCACCACATTCACACCAACCCGGAAGTGCGCTGTGCTTTAAATCGCACGATGCCGCGGCGGCGGCTGTGCAATTTAAACGCACGTCTAAATGCCGCCTTAGACTATCTTGATCTCAGCAGGGTAAAGGGGTTTTGTGTTGGTTGGGAGGAGATGTAAGCCTTTTAGAAAATTCAAGGAGGCTGCCAGGGGGTGCCTTCTGGTTTACTTTTTGTAAATCCGGTTAGTAGTTTTTAAGTTATGACATCTTGAAAATTCAGTGTTAGCCTATGGAGACCATCCTGAGTGTGGAGTGCTTGCGAACATTCTATGTGTAATGCGTTGACTGTTTAAAAGCAAACAGTCTTGAAAACTGGGGACTACAACTCCCAGCAGGCACTGCTTGCTAGAGCCTATCAGAGCTGGAGAAAGAGAGGGAACTGCACCTCCCAGGGGGCAGAGTGAGTGACTGGTCAGCCATGTTTCATTCCACTGAATCAGCTCCCTAATTCCTGCCTATCTTCAAAGGTACAGAAACCTTTTACTTAGTTCCTTATTTGGAGTAGAACATCCTCTCCTACACACTGCGGGTGATATGTAAAACAAAAGGCATAAAAAGATGATCTAAGCAAATTACACTTCAAAGCACTTCCACATACAGCTAGTAGTCTACATATTATAAGCAGGCAGTGCCTTTGGTCAAGCAATGATATCATTTCAAGAAATCTCCAATTCAGCAGTCTACAGTCTCCACCCCCATACCACAGCATGGTGCATATGGGGAAAGATCGGAACCATGTTCCCTATGTTCTGTGTGGTAGTTGTATGTCCCTGAGTGTTTTGCTGTAGGCATGCAGTGTTAAATTTGGTTTCCTAAACTCAGCCTCATGGCCTTAGTTTGTGTGTGTGCGTGTGTGTTGGGTTGTACCTGCCAGACTGCTGTACACTTTGCATGTTATACATACGCATGCAGTTACTGGTTTCTTTCCACCCACACATCATTGAGTCAGCTTGTCTCCACCCCCATAACACAGCACACTCATGCAATTTCAGTGATGAGCTTTGCCTATGGTGCATGTGGGGAGAGGTCAGAGCTATGTACCCTATGTTCTGTGTGGTGGTTGTATGTTCCTGTAGGCATGTGCAAGGCGATTGTGACATGCTGAGCTACATAGTACATGTAGGATCCGTGTCTTCTTAATGGGTTTGTTATTAATTTGGTTTGTTTGTCTGCAAGTTAAGCAACTCAGCAGATGGGTGAAGAATATGCTGTCTGTTGTTTTAATGTTGCAGCTACCTGTAATAAAGAAACTCTTTGTAACATTCAGCTACTTTGGCTTTTGCATTGCATAGTTGTTAAGGCGGGTTTGGTAGGAGTTTGGGAGATGTGGGGTTTGTTTTGTTTTCCTTTGGTTGCTTGGCTTAGGAAATATTAATTAGCTTGGTTTTGGGGGTTTGCTTAAGTAGTAAGAACCCGCCTTAACTATTTGTTGTAAACCGGAAAGTGTTGTGTTAGATAATATAATTGGTTTTTGGCCAAATAATGGCAGATGCTACAGACTCCTCCGCACCTGCACTGTGTCCCTTTCACAGCACCTGAATTTACAGCTAATGTGAATGCTGAAAAATAGAATTCTGCTATTTAGCATTTATCAAAGTTTGTGAAGCTCTGCTCAGCAAAAAAAACCTTGCCCTGATTACTTCAGGGAACAATCATCAAAGGCAGCCCCATGTTGAGTGCATTGCTGTAATCTAGCCTTGAGGTGATGAAAGTATGGATGACTCTGGCCAGATCAGAGTCAGAAAGAGAGGAACTGAAGCATGCAGCACATCATTTTGTGTGTGTGTCTGGCTGGGGCATGGGAAGTGATTAAGTGTGTGTATAGGGAGGGAGGGGGAGTTGTATGTGTGTGTTATCCACATCTTCATAAACTCAAGATATCTACAGCATTCCCCCCCATCTGCACTGTTACATTATATGTTGAAAAAATACAAGTTACATTTCTAAACCTTTATAAGTCTGGGTGTCATTCTTCCTATTTCAGTGTATTCAGTGTTTCACATGGTTTAAACCTATACTGAATACAACTGATCTCCATACATTTAGGATTTAGAGGAAGTTGGTTTGTTTTTTCATAATACATGGCCCATTACTTGTTCCTTAATACATGGAATTTATCATAATGGCACTATATGGTGGTTCCACTTCTGAAATATTTTGTGTAGTTATGGTTTGTAACTCATGCTACAAAAGTTTGTTACTCCATGCATTGTTACATATAGGTAGGGAAGTAAGACAAGCAATAGTTGTTTTTCTTCACACCATTGTGAATCCATAAAAATACAGGTCAATGTTCTGGTATACTAAAATGCAGTCATAAGACATGCTGCTAAACCTAAGCATTAATTAAGCAAACCCACTGCAGCTGGAGTAATTTTATTTATTTATTTATTTATTTAAAAAAATTATACCCTGCCCCTGGGGAAAGAATGGCAACCAAGCAGCTGCCCTGAAAGTGAGGAATGACTGCAGGAGGTGGGTGGGTGGGGTAGTAAAGGTGGGCCGACGAGCATAGGGGTGGAGCCTAGCCTAGGGACGGAGCCAGGGCAATGGTAGGTGGAACCAGGGCATAACCCAGTAGCAAGGAGTTCCCAGGGTTAATGTTGGATGGACATTACATAACTTAAAGCTGGAAATGCTGCTGTGTGAAGCACTGCCACCAGGGAATAGAGAACCCTCTTACTGGGGTCCTGTCCACTCTCCTCTCTCCTTCCCACTGGTTCCAAATTAACCATAGTAGGTTAAAAAAAAATAGATTGCATTGCCATCGCCTACCTTTATCCTGAACCCTCGAATTTCATGGCATGCTTAGCCACCTGTAGTCTTCTGAAGGTATAGGCTTTGGGACAAGCCTTCCTTCTGGCTTGCAGAACTTGGGAGGACTGTGTTAGCTCCCTGTTCTGTGACAAGCTGAATCAGAAGAGAATGAAAGGGAAGAGAAGGACAGGATAGAGGAGAAGTAGGAGGGAAAGGGTTTGGTTTTGGAGCACAAGAAGAGGAAGGGGGAAGAGATGGGTTCAGTGGGGAACAGGGGAAAAGGGTTTCCTTGTTGTCTGCAGCCTTCTCTTCTGCCGTGCTCCTACCTACTTTCTCCTATGTTCACAAGGAGAGCAAGGCGAGATGTGGAATCATGCCAGATCTCAGGGCTGCATTGCAAGCAGCCCAGGCCCATCCAAACCAGCATCCCTAGTAGCCACACCACCAAAATGCCTGTCCAAGCACACAGGCCCCTTTTATTTAAAGTTTGGCCCCTTTCAGGGCTGCATTGCAAGCAACCCAGGCCTATGCAGACCAGCATCCCTAGTAGCTACACCAACAAGATCCCTGTCAAAGCACACAGGCCCTTTTCATTTAAAGTTTGGCCCCTTTGGGGGCTGCATAGCAAGGAAACCAGGCCCATGCAGACCAGAATCCCTAGTCTGCTGGTCCACACCACCATCCCTAGCCCACACCACCAAAATGCCCGTCCAGGCACACAGGCCCTTTTCATTTAAAGTTTGGCCCCTTTTGGGGCTGCATTGCAAGGAAACCAGGCCCACACAGACCAGCATCCCTAGAAGCTACATCAACAAGATGCCTGTCCAAGCACACAGGCCCCTCCAGTCCAGCCCCAGCTCCATTGCCCAGCCAGACTCCCTGAGTCCCCCTACTCCCCCAGTGAACCCCACTCCACACCACCCCTCCCCCCATGTCTCCCAGTGCAACCCCCTCCCCCAGACCCCCCCAAGGCAGCTGGCAGCACAATCATAAAACACACACAATCAACAGTTACAATTCATAATTAAAACATACTATAAATCACAATTTAAAAATTAATTAAAAATATGCTGAAAAAACAAAAAATATACTAAAAGGGCAGAACCATATTATGGGATGGTATCACATATGGTTATTACATACAGATTGCCAATCTTTATGTAATAACCATATGTGATATCATCCCATAATAATCTCTATTATAACATCCCCCCCTCCTCCCAAGACAAGTCTCCCAGCCCCCAGGTCTCCCCCAAAAAGCAAAGGCCAAGTCCCAGCTGGGTCCCCAATGTACTCACCTCCACCAGCCAGATGGCCAACTGCAAACTCACTCTCTCTCTAAAGAACTGAGTCAAAGAGAGAGAAAAATGGTGCCTGGTGAGAGTGAGAGTCCAGATTCAGAAAAAGCCTGCACTCAGAGAGTAATAAATTTAAAAGCAAACAGAGTCACAAGCAATCTCCACTCCCTCCCCACCTTGCTGTTCCACTGATCAGTAGCACACAGTGCCACACACACATCCCAGACACACACACACACACACACACATCCCGATGTATTGCTGCTCCCCCGAGTCCCCCCACTCCTCCTACCCACAGGGCACTAAGGGATATAGCCCATATTATGAGCTGTGCTGCTGGTTTCCTCCTCCATAGACCTCCATGCAGTCTGCTCCCAGTGATCTGGCAATGAGTTGCTGTTTTTTTAAACACGCACTGGGACAGCACCCCCTAGCCACCCAGCGCATGTTCTGTTAAGTTTTGCCCCTTGCACAGCTGTGTCTCGGCTCTCCCGATGAGGCGCCACACAGGATTGCTCTGGTGGTTCATGAGAGGAGCCTCTCAAAGAAGAACCAGCAGTGGTGGTTCTTTGAGAGGCTCCTCTCATTCTCACAACTGGGTTGGTTGCACTGCACGTGCGCACAACCCAGTTGTAAGAATGTTTCGAGCCAACTTGATGAACCTTCTTTAGAAGGCAGTGACCTTCTGGATTCGGCCAGGTGTCAATTTTAAAAAAAAAACAGATTGCCGGTCAGCCTCAGCCAGGTAGGACGTGTGAGATCGAGGGAGTCCCCGTGCCAGGGGCCAGGAGGGGCATTGCCTCAGATTCCCTAGGGGGCACACTACCACTGCTATAAACAATAAAATACATCCATAATATAAGATCAACACACAGAGGTGAAGTTAAAAAACAAACAAAACACGAAGTAACGACAGGCAGAGGCCCTCGCTCTACCAAGAAAAGAACCTTGGAAAATGTATCAACACAAAAGAAAAGAAAAGAAAAGACCGGGGTCCAATGGATAAACTCCACAATTTTATATAGAATATTTGTAAATATGATATGTCAAATATAAAAATATATAAAACTCAACTGCACCTTTGTGCATGGAATGGTTATATTAAATATACAATGTACAATGACCATCTAATCGTAATATACCCAAATAAACCATACAGATGTATGGATTCCAAAGAGGAATTATTGGACCTATATAATATCACAAGAAACACATTGCATTGTGAACAATCATATGCAAAATATAATATCCACAGTCCAAACGCATTTCAGGGACAAGTCCCCTTCCTCAGTGGACAGACATGCAGAAAATGGGTCTACATGAAGATGATCGTGACGCTTTTACACTACGTTTTTCAAATATTGAGGTTGGTTTGGACTGTGGATTTTATTGGACTGTTTTTACTGGAGCTGCTGAGGTGATGGAGAAGCGCGTGACACCTGCCTCCTCCCCTTTACAGGTAGAAAGGCCCTGGGGTGGCACCCTTGGGCACCAGCCATTTGGCGCCACCTGAAGGATGACAGCCCCAAGGACATCAGCCGTATCAGCAGGTGACACCTACTGAAATTGATCCCATGAAATCAGACAAGGCGGGTCCTCCACTACCTCAGGTTCACCCACTATTATAAGTGCAACATTGAAGTCACTGTGAATCCGAGTGATTTTATCCACAAAAAAGTCAAAAAACATGTCACAGCGGGCACTGGAAGATTCCAGTTCCAGGCAGATAGAGGCCAGACTGACCAGCTACTGCACCACCCGGAAAAGCTCTGCTGGATGTGACTTTGCGGATGCTATGAGGGAAGCAAAGAACTCTTTCTTTGCTGCCCGCACTGTTACAGCATAAGCTTTTAAACTAGCTTTATGCTGCAGTCAGTTGGCTTCAGCACTAGTCTGGTGCCACTGTCACTCCAACTGCCGTCCTTCCTGCTTCATTCAGCTCAGGTCCTCTGTAAACCAAGGGGACCAGCATTGTCAGCATTCCGTAAGTGGACACTGCAGGTGGGTGTGCGGTATACTAGCAGCAGCCCTAATCTGTCTTCGGCCAGATCAATCACAAAATGGAGGCCCTCCATGCCCAATACAGTTTGCACTGGATACCTCTTCACAGACCACGTCTCCTTAAAAATAATGACTACACCACCCCTCCCTTCCTGCCCCTCTGGATGTGGCTGATGCTGTATAGAGTACCCAGCTGGAACAAGATCAGCCAAAATTGGCCCTGACTCAATGTCCAGCCAGGTCTCCGTAATAAACACAAGGTTGACTGCTTGTTTCAGGATTAACTCCCAGGCTGTTCTTGACTTATTGACAACTGACCTCATATTGAGCAGCATCAGACCAAGGCCAGGGACCCTCTGATTCTCGACCGCCTCGCTGCCTGCCTGGGGTCCAGTCAGAGGGACAGACACCAGACACCTGTCCTGTCTCACAGATCTAACCAACCTCCTGGAGGGACCATAATTTCTCCAGCCCATCACGATACCAATGGCTGCGGGGAGCCTCCCCGCCCTCCTCCCCCAGCGCTCCCCCCCCCGGTGTCTGATCTGCCTGGCAGGCAAGGGAGACCCTCACCCCCAAAACCCTCCCTCTCACAAGGGGGTATACAATAACCCTTCCATAGGGGTCAACCCCCCCCCTCTCACTGAGGGGAAAACACCGCTCATTCCCTAGCCCAGTTCCTCCCTTTCCCACTCTTACTGGGGGAGCAGACCATTTCCTATGCCCTCCAAGAACAACAATCCTCTTCCCCCACCCACCCTAACCCAGTTCCCTTCCCCCATCCTCTCACTAAGGGACAAGTCCCAAACCAAGCTCCACGTAAACCCCCTACTACCCTCTTATGGTGGTTAATTTAACTATGTTTGTTTCTAAAGTACTTATATATAGCTGGTTACGTTATTGCAAGAGGTTATAACAACTTAAATGATTTCCAGCACTATAACTGTGTCCATTCTTGCAAGTGATATGGACATTGGACAGTTGGTTCATGCAGATAGTCTATATCGAAACTCATTTTTCTTTCTTCCAGAATCATGACTTTCCTTTTTAAAAATAAATTTTGAGCTGTTTTGATTGCAAAGGGAAAAAAACGTATGAATTTAGCGTAACTGATGCAGAACTGTCAAGTGAGTCTGCAGAGGGCACGGGACAATACCTCTGATTGGTGTGACCTGCCCCATTATTCTCAGTAGGTTATTAACCCACAAGTTCAATGGGGATAATTTATATACCAACATTATTTACTACACTTTAGTCCTGTAAGAATAAGGAGGAATGACTGAAGAACTGTACAATTCATTGTATTTGGATGGACCTGGGGGTGGCCAACCCCACATCCCCCGCATGCATACCCACCTGCACCAGGTTTATATGGACCTGGCAGCTGCTGCAGCCTGCATTCCACCCACACCCCTCCCCCACACCATAGAGCTGTGGGTGGATTGGCTGCCACTTTAGGCTGTTGCCTGCAGCTCTATGGTGTTACCTGGGGCAACCCCCAGCTGGGAGCAAAGCTGTAGTGGTCATCCATGAGTAGACAGACCACAGCTCTGCCTCCAGCTGGTGCCTCAGATTTGGGCGGTCCACTCCACTTACAGTGCACCAGGATGTTCCAGAGCACCGCTAGCCTGTCTAGCTTCTGCTCCACCTGCACATCTGGTAGCCTGTCTTTAGATGGACAGGCCACCCGGGTGTGAGGCAAAGCAGATCTGTGGGTGCTGTCCATGTAAAACAACTCATTGTGACTGATCCCTCAATGCAATACCATAAGATCAAGGTATTTGGAAGATATCTCTCCACTTAATTTTAGTTAAGTAAATTCATTTGAACAGGGTCGGCCCTACCATGGGGCAGCTTGGGGCAGCTGCCCCAGGCCCCACTCCTGGCGGGTCCCCGCAATCGGGGTCCCCAACTTCTGGCCTGACAGTGGCAGTCAGATGTAGACTGACTACATCTCCCCTGACAGGCAGGG
Source organism: Sphenodon punctatus (assembly GCA_003113815.1). Classification (NCBI taxonomy): domain Eukaryota; kingdom Metazoa; phylum Chordata; class Lepidosauria; order Sphenodontia; family Sphenodontidae; genus Sphenodon; species Sphenodon punctatus. Next base: position 3,147,675 of record QEPC01005272.1, read on the forward strand.
GAGGCACAGAGTGAGGGAGAGGCAGAGGCCCCACCTCTCCCTCACTCCATGGGTGCCCCCCCTCTGCTGCCTGTTAGTCTTGGCCAGGAGAAATGTGGAAGAGGCAGGGCCTCTGCCTCTCCCTCACTCCCCCTGGCCGAGACAGCCAGGCAGTGGAGAGGGCCAGCAGAAGTCAGTGAGAAACAGAGGCCCCGCCTCTCCCACACTCCCTGCAACTTCCAGTGGCGGTAGGTGGTGCAGCAGCAGATTCATCTACCACTGCAGCGCCCGCCACCACAGCAGATTTAATCTGCCACTGCTGCGCCTGCCACCACAGAGAGCCGGTGAGCGGGCCCGGCACGGGACCCAGGGTGGTGAGGGGTGACACCACAGCAATGGATGAGGAGATAAGTGCCCCTGAAATGGCTGGGCTTGGGGATGAATGGAGGGGAGTGTCCCTCCACCCATCCCTGAGCACAGGCCCGAGGGAAAACTAAGGCCTTGCATTTCTCCCCCGCCCTGGGCCCCACAGCTCCTAAGGCCGGCCCTGCACCTGAATGGATATTATTTTGAGGGTGGAGTTAGATGAGCACAACCACATTTTGCTTTCTATTTAACTATGTTGTGAACAGGACACCCCCCTCCCACTCGTGACCTCTCGAGGCAATGTACCCCAATAATCACTGTTCCTCTATTACGGGGGGAGTAAGCTAAGTAATTAGCTTAATTACTTAAACTGGGGTCTCCACGTGTTGAAAAGGATCAGGCTGAGGACAGTATGTGCTACAGGCAGTTTATGTACCTTCCCCAAAGAGAGAGAGAGAGAGAGAGAAAGAGAGAGAGAGAGGTGTCCAATAACAACAAGTTTATTGCTACACAAAAACAAAGAAGTACAACCCCGGTCTGGCTGGCGGGATTTCTAAAGGGGAAAATTACAAGCGGCGGCTGGAAAAGTGAAAGTAAGGTAGGTGAGGGGTGTGTGTGAAAATCCGGAAAAGACTCAGCAAAGAGGTGTGTGTGTGTGTGTGTGTGTGTGTGTGTGTATGTGTGTGTGTGTGTGAGTGAGTGAGTGAAAGAGAGAGAGAGGCTTCCCCACCTGGCTGCAGAAGCTGGACCTGAGGTTACCTTTCCTAACCTGGGGACAGGGGACCCACGGATCCAGCGGCGTTCGGGGAATGGAAGAAGGAGGAGGGGCAGACCAAGGTCTGGGAGAACCCTTAACTTCAAATTTATTCAAAGGACGTGACCATTGGTCATTGTCCACAAACAACCAGACAATTACAGACACAAATATAAATATGAACAACATCAAAGCATAGAAATAGAAATAATAACAAATAACACTAATGAAGTAAAATTAGGAACAGATAAAAACAGGGGAAACCAACCTAACACAAGAGGTACACACACCCCAACAACCCTAACTAAATTAATAAAACTTAAAATAGGCCTCAAAAGTTAAGTAGATAAAACATCTTATCGGTTCAACCCATGACAAAAATTCCCAACCCCATTGAATTAGCCAAGCAATGCAGACCGGTAATTACAAAAAGCACCTAGCACCTGTTGAGCTTGGACAGTCAGAAACTTCCATCGAGCATAGAAAACAGACCAAAAAAGACATGACAGCCAAGGTCACCTCTTTGGCAGCATCCGACAGAAGAAACCGAGTCAACTCATCGGGCTTACGCCCAGGCAAACGGCCCAAGAAGGCTGACAGCCAGGTTATCCTCTGGGGATCATATAAGTGGCAGGAACAGAAAATATGTTCCGTGCCCTCGGCCTCCTGATTGTCGAAAGGGCAAAATCTTAAGTGCCGCGGGATGCCACTGTAATGCCCCTCCAACAACCAAGTGGGCAGGGCATTAAACCGAGCACACAGAAACAGCCAGATTTTCTTAAAAGAGACCTTAACCAACAGATATTTCGCAGGGAGTCCGGGGCAATAGTGGTGGCACATAGCCTAACAAAAAAGAACAGTCCGAAACTGCTGCAGAATCTTCCTGTCTACTGATGTCAAGAAGTCTTGCCCGGACTAGTGCCTTAGCGGACCTCGAGTCCCTAGATAGTAAGTCCGCTACATCTAGGCCCAAAGAGAGAATTTTGGAACGGACCAAGCCCCACCCAGGAACTAATAAAAGAATCTGCTTTCAAGAAAGCAAGTAAGCCACTAGGGGATTCCTGGTAAATGGCAATCCACAGGCTTATCGCCTGAAGCCAGGGGTACACATTCCAAGAAATCTGCCCCGTTTCCAAATGGACAGCAGCAGAGGAAACCTCATTCAGGACCCTTAAAAGAAAACAGAGAAACCTCATCTGGAAAGGGGCAAAATCAAACGGGCGTTGGATGGCCCAGATGGAAGCCCCATAAAGCAATTGGGCCCTCGGCTTGGCCTCCAAAACTTGACATGCAGGAGCAAAAAAACTGCCTTCCCTTTTGTGGAAAAAACGTCGTATCGACAAAATACATCCACCAGCCTCGGCTCTGGCCACTGAAAAATGTAAATTCCAGGCCAAAGAAGCCTGTACCCTGATCCCCAAATACTTATAGCTCCACACCTGTTCAATATGGGAACTATCAATGACCCAAGTATACCTTTTCCTGGCTCAGCCAAAAAACAGGACCTTTGTTTTAGAATAATCAATTTGGAGTCTATTTCTGAGACAGTAGGCAGCAAGTAGATTGAGTTGCCTCTGGAGACCAACCCTTGTTTGGGACAAAATTTCCACATCGTCTGCATACAATAGAGTGCCAACTGGGTGAAAATCCAGTTTCGGGGGAAACAAACTGGGGGCAGACAATAATGGGACCAAGTCGTTGAGAAAGATCTTAAACAATGTTGGGACCAGCACACACCCCTGCCGGACCCCAGAGGCTATACTAATCCGCTTAGACAGGGTACCACTCTGGTCCATGTGAACTGCTAGTGTGGTGTGACTGTGAACAGCTTCCAGCAAAGCTAGGAGCCTTCTATCTATAGTAGACCTCTTTAATTTATCCCAGAGGAGTATTCTATCAACAGAATCAAACGCCCCTCTCAAGTCCACAAAAGCACAAAACAGTCTCTGGTGGCCCCTCGTGTATTTCTCGGCCAAGTGGACAAGAGTCAAACAGTGCTCCACTGTAGACCTCTGGGCCTGGAATCCTATTTGCTCCAGATAGATAATTGTCTCCTCGGTCAGGCAAATCTCTAAACACAATAATAACTGCTTTGCATATAGCTTGGCTATGATACTCAATAGGCTGATTGGCCTGTAATTCCCAGGCTGGGACCGAAGCCCACCCTTATAGATAGGCACTATTATGGCGTCGCCCCAACCCCTAGGCAGGGTACCGTAAGCAATAAGCATTGATATGTGTAAAAATTGCTGCCAACAGAGGACACCACCAGGTGACCTGCGCTTTTAGAAGTCCGGCAGGTATAAAATCCGAACCTGTGGCCTTATTGGATTTCAGCTTAGTTATCAAGTGGGCAACAAGCTCAGGAGAAACTGCCTCCCACTCGGGGAGGTCAGGGGGTAAGCTAAATGCCTCACCCTCACTCAATGGGGCAGGAAAGATAGAGCGGTAATAGGATTCCCAAACATTATGGGGCATAAAGCGCCCCATCTCTGGCTTAACTGATTTTATAGCCCTATTACAATGCCCCAAATGATCTTTGACTTGCCACATTGGGCCGCTGCCACCAGACGCCCCCACATCACCTCCCAATAGGCAGACGTCTTAGCACGCACCAGAGCTTTATACTGTTGGCGGAGCAGAGCATAACTGTCCTGGGAAGCCTGCAACCAGCGTGCTGTCAAAGAAAAATAACAGACTCTTAACTTAGATTTAGCAGTCCTACATTCCACGTCAAACCACCACTGGAGTTTGCCCTGTGAACTACCAACAGCCTTCACACTGTCTCTGGACTTGGAAAGAATAGGCACCAACAGACCCATGAACTCGTTAAAGGTCACTATAGCCCCCTGGGGGCACAGGCCTGACAGGATCCCATTACTCAGATTACGGCACACGGGACTATCCAGGGCGGCCTGGACAATTTCAGAAAGTTCCGGAGTCCGGGGGACGCTGGACCTGGCCACTCCCTCGCCTCTAAAGGGGACAGGGGAGTCTGAGTCTGGGAGACAGGCACCCGGCATCAAAACCAGAGAGACTGGATGATGATCCCCATAATGGGCAAACTCCACACTAAATTTATCGAGGTAGGGGATAATGCATGGTGAGACCATAACTAGGTCCACCGTACTAGCCCCTTGATGGGCTACAAATGTAAATTCCCCGTACGATCCCCTGGCATGGAGCCATTTAAAAGAAACAAATTGAAACTCACCAACAGGTGAGCCAGGGCAAGACCAGCTTGATTAATAACACGATCCCTAGAACACCTGGAGAAAAGGCCCAGGGGAGATGGGCGAACACCCAAATTACTGACCGCCCCCAAAGCCTCATCATTTGGGCCGACCCGTGCATTAAAATCCCCAGCTAGAATGATTCCTGCCTGGGGATACAGATCAAGAATCTCCAAGAGCATTCTTTCAAGCTGACCCCAAGGGGGACTACCAGAGCCATATGTGTTAATAGGTGAGACATAAACTGAGATCACCACAAACTGTAGGGCTCCCCATTTTAAAACCACCCTGCCGCAAGGGGTGGACACTCAAAATTACCCAACAACTGCAATCTAGACTCAGTTGAAATGGGGCAAGTCACCCCACCCTGGGGCCGCCCCTTGGTAAATAATAAATATGGCTGTTGCAGGTACAGAGAAGGAACTAAACCCCTGTAATTCCACTGGGTCCTTCATCCAGGTTTCCTGCAAAAGGACAATCTGGAAGCTGTCAAAATAAGAATAGAAAAGGGCGTCCTTATCTCGGGCCCTCCACCCAGCAACGTTCCAAGAACAGATTGCTAATTTAGCTGGGGAAGGACCTTCCCCCCCCTTCAACTCTTCCCCAAAGATTTCGACCGCAGGGCACCACTGCTGATGGGATTAATGCCCTGAATGAGGCTACAAATAGACTCCCGAATCCCACCAAGAGTAGGGGATATCTGGGGGACAGTGGCTGACTGGGAGTCTAGTGGGTTTAGTATGGGGGTTTCCTCTTGGGGAGATAATTGCTTGACCAACCTAGTGGTCTCAGAGGAGTCCTGAGCCATAGGTACACCCTTTAACTGAGGGGAGGATGGCAGTACCTCCATGGTCATAGTTCCAGACAATGTTAGAGAAGTCTGTGGAACAATGGGGGGGGGGGGAGGGGATAGAAAGTCGTACCCCCTCCTGAGAAAGACCCTCATTGGCTATATCCAGCAGCCGTTGCCCAATAGGCATTGGATTAAGTCGTGGGTCTGTTTCTACTGCGGGTGAACTACTCCAGGCCTGCAAATGCGTAGCGGGTGGGTCTTTAGCACAGGGTTTTCTTTGTCTGTTGGAAGGGGCCTTGTTTACCCCAGGGCCTTTAATTGGGGACAACAAAGGCCTAGTTTCAGCCGAGGTAAAAACCTCGCTGATCCAAATCCCCCAGGTACTCAAAGACCCTGCCGAAGCCAGTATTCTACTGGCCAAGCCCCGAGATTTAAACACCACCACCATCCTGTGGGATCTATCCCATACAGGAAGCATCTGGAAGGATGCTATCTGCCACAAGGGAAATCGTAACTGCAGCAGGTAATTTAAATGGGATTGGATAGCCACCTTGGAAGCCCAATTAGGGAGAAACCCATCCGGTTTTGGTAAAATCCTGAGGGGCACAGCATTGATGTTAGCTATAAAGAGTGGGTTACTCAAAGTAGGACGTGGCAGGACAGTATTGCAAAAAACCCTCCGAACACTACCCCCCCGAGACTGCAACTTGCAAAGGGGGGGTGGAGGAAATATTCGGCTTAGGGCAGGATGATAACCCAACATCGCCCTGCCTAGTTCCAGCTGGGCCCAACCCATTACCCTCCACAAAGTTAACAAGTTTGTGCAAAAGATCCCTCTGCAGCCCCAAGTTCTTATTAATACCCTCCAATTGGGGAGACATTAATTTCAATAAGTCTCCAGTCCTCACACTTTGTTTAACCAATAGGTCATAGTCGCTGACATTCACAGAAGGCAATGAGTCAGAAAGCCCCTCAGCCGGGGTGGACCGGTCCAGATTTAAAGAGTCGGAGAAAGCACCGGATAAACCGGGTGAGTCAGTATTACCACACGCAATTGATGGTGAGGCCAGAGTCTGAACCCCTGGGGTGGATGGAGATTGTAAAAAGTAATCCAGTTTCAGCTGTTTCGACGCCCAAACCTGGTCTGGTAGATCAGCAGCCACCAGTTTTCTGAGACATTCCAAGAACAGCAGAAGCCGAACAGAATGCCAAACGCGAAAAAACTATAACAAAATAACCAATAGCCCCGCGCCTGAGGCCGTGCGCCTTACGGCGCTGCCATAGGCAGCCACAGAATCTTATAGCCAGGATCCCAGGAGCAGGGGGCAGGTCTCTGTGTTCGCCTGACAGCTGTAGCTCCTTTCAGCTCTCTGGACTGCTACACCGTCCCTCCGTCCACGGGGCAAAGTTATCCAAGCAGCCCTCTCGCGGGCAGGGGCAAGGGCGTCCTCCCAACCAGCGGCTGTCCTCCGTCTCCCTAGGGCTCCTCAACACCGCTGTAGGCAGTCACAGAATCTTATAGCCAGGATCCCAGGAGCAGAGGGCGGGTCTCTGTGCTCGCCTGACAGCTGTAGCTCCTTTCAGCCCTCTGGACTGCTACACCATCCCTCCATCCACGGGGCAAAGTTATCCAAGCAGCCCTCTCGTGGGCAGGGGCAAGGGCGTCCTCCCAACCAGCAGCTATCCTCCAATCTCCCTAGGGCTCCTCCACTTTGGACTCTGACATGTGGTTTTCAGAGGGTCACAAGATTAACCCTTAACTTAGACATGTATAGACTAGCCGCATGTAACTAGGTCCAAAGATTTCTCAGAGGTTGAGGGGAAAACTAGGGGCAGTTATAGGGTACTGAACAAAGGATTTGGGAGGCTACGATGGGTCGTTTGGGGTACACAATGAGCTAACGAGGGGAGAAACCAACTTCCATCACAAAAAGGGCCATACAAGATGCATAAGATATCTTTGACTCAGGGGGAAAGAGTAAACAACAGTGGCTGGAGGGTAGTTAAGGATGAGACAAGGGACCTAATGATTGGCTCCCTGGGACACAAAAGACGCAAGGGAACACCTGGATTTCTTCATTCCTGGGGGTGGGGGTGGGTTTGCTGCTCCAAGTTCCAGTCATTGGTGCTCTACTGAATAGGAAGAATGCCTCTTAATGGCCCCATACTTTACTCTAGGCATTTTCCTTTTTCCTCTCTTCCCCCAGGTTCAGGCTGGTATTTCACATGAGCGATCTACTTTCTGCTGGGTTCCATGGTGACTGGGCCTGATCCTTTTTTACAAGCCCCTCTTTGCTATGGGGGCTATCCTTTCAAGCTCCCCTTTTCCACATTTGCCGGCCCTTGGTCACCAGTGAGGCCTGTCCCTTTAAGCCCTCCTGGTCCAAATTTACTGGCCCTTGATTATACAGTAAGGGAGGGGGGGGGGTTGTACCCATTTTAGGGAAGACTGAGGCCATCATCAACAACATCATGTGGCAAAGACTGTATGTACATCAGCTGTCAGAGAGAACGATGGAATCGCAAAAGACTTTCATACTTACTGTCATTTATTTTTCCTATAATTGATGGATGTTTTAGTCATCCAGCTAAATGACAGATTTTGAGTTTACAATAAATGTTCCCATTTTAAATACTTTGCTGCCGTTCCACTTGTGCAAATACAATTACATGAAGCTTGAACTATCCATTAGTCACTGTTTTCAATGTCTACAGTATGAGGAACTATTAAATAACCTCATAGAGACAGGGGAAGAAAAGAGACACCACATCGAATGTTATAGTAATAGTATTTGCATTACAGCAATACCTAGAGGACCCCAAAGAGAACAGGTCCCCATTATGCTAGATATTGAACAAACACACTATTAAGAGTCAGATTCTGTTCTGGAGAGCTTATAAACTAAAGTAGACAAGAGTGACAAAGGGTGGAAGGGGAATGAGAGGCACAGTGACTAGCAAAACATCAAAACAGCAGGCCAGTCTGACTGCCACTCCTGGGTGTCCCAGGGCATCCCACTGCTTCCAGCACGTCTGGGACCTCACTGCTGCCAATCCTGAGACTCCCAGCGCCCCGCTGCTTCCACCACTGCTCCTGGAACCCCACTGCTGCCAGGCCTGAGACTCCTGAGTCCCCATGATTCTCAGGAGCAGCAGTGTGTTGCTGCTCCTGGGGAAGGCAACTTTGGCAGGGACCTAGCCACCCCACTCAGCTAAGCAGTGCTTTTTACTCCTAGTGACCTTCTGCCCCGTCCCAATGAGCCCTTGGCCTCTACCCCTGTTCTGCCCCACCTCACACAAATTATAAGGCCATTGGCAAAATAGGGGATAGAACACAGGTCCCCTAAATCCCCAGTGTGGTGCTCCTAATTGCTGGGCACCACTGCTATACCTTGTTTATGTTGGTATGTTTTTAGTTCAATGTATGTAACTTAACATTCTTTCAATGCACCCCAACCAGTACAGGACAATCTGAGTGGGTTAAATTTGTTTATTGCCTGAGAATGGACCCAAGACAGGCAGCAGCAAACTCACAGAAAACAGATGTGACCAGTTTGTAAGACAGCCAGGTTCTCAGGGATTATTATTTGTGTAAGGAATTGGACATTGCACAATTCACATCCTCTCACACAGATGCAGCGAGTTTGAATAATATTACTCATAGGCACACTGGCCTGGCTCCCTTTGCAGCATCTTGATCTTAGATCAGCTGTTGGCTTAGAAATGGGAGTCTGGGGGGTAGTTGTTGGCAAGGTCCACAGCAGTGAATGACATTTTCTTGAGCAACAGCTGGACTATTGCTTGTTTCAGGGTGTGAAACAGATTACTCTCAGCAAAGGAAGTGCTCCCTCTGACAAAGCATGTCAACAGATGGACGTGAAAGCTACCTGCCCCCAAAGCTGCTGCGTGGGTGCACCCCAATGTCCACCCACTTTCAGCCCCTCAGTCCGTTTTAGGTTGCCCTGGAGGTTCCCCTGGCTTGTGAGCTGCCTGCACAGCACCCTACCACCTCCCGCATCATAGTGTTACAGGTGGATTGTCCAGTGCTCTAGGCTGGCACCCACAACTCTATGGTTTTGCCCAGGGCAATGGCTGGTCAAAAGCAGAACTGCAGCATGGGTCCGCCAAGCAGACAGACAGCAGCTCTGCATCGGACCAGTGTCCTGGGTTTGGCTGACCCGCAGTGCCTGCTCCACTTCCACATCTGGTGGAGCACCATAGATAGAACCCAGGGGTGAAGCAGGCTGGCATGGCCAGCACCGGGGCAGCCCATCCATCTAAAAGCACCCAAAGTCCCCAGTGTTTTTGGCTGTCTTGCACCAGCCAAGAAGATCATGGTTTAGAGACAATAGCTTGTATGATGGGAGCAAATTCATTGTATCAAGGGCTTCCTGCAGTGTAATTGGGCTAAATTCTGAAAATGACATGAACAGGCAATTGGTGACTGTACAGTCTTTGATTCCTGGAATGCATAATTTCTTTATGAGACTTTAATGGTTGCTTTGATAAACCTTGGGGACACAATCTAAACAAATAAAAGGAATTGGGTCTCACTGGTTGCATCCCCAGAGACACAGATGTATTTGCAAAATTTCATTACACCCACCCTGTTATTTTGATAAGATACAATACTTTCCTTGGAGACACTTTACTTTTTAACAAAGTGTGTGTCTGATGTTTGCTCTTGAAGCTGATTCATAGGCCATTCACATGACATCTTAAACAATTCAAAGTTGTTTGTAAGAGGGACGACTGCAACATTACTGCAGAGAATCACATTAGAAAAACATTAGAAAATACTAAGGGCGTTTATAGACGAGACAAAAAAGGCGGCTGATCCTTTGATCAGCCGCCTTTCTTGCCGCTCGTCTATATGCCTGGGCTGCTTTTCAATCCGCGTCGGAGGGGGCAGGCGATCCTGCCCCCTCCGACGCGGATTCCCGGAGTGCCGGCTTTACGCCGCACTTCCTGGTCCCGTGCGAGAGTGCGCATGCGCAAAAGGGCGCGCATGCGCACTCGCACTCTGCGCCGTGTCTGAACATCAGACACGGCACAGAGAGACGCCGCGGCGGGGAAACACGGCGTTTAGCGATCCCGCTTGTAAGCGGGATCGTCTATAAACGCCCTGACTCTACCTGCATTAGTCAATTTTAAACTGCTACGTGGAGAAAAAGTGTTTTTAAACACCCACTGAACCTAGAGAGGTTAATAACTGTGTGTGGATTTCATTTTAATTAAACAAGTTGAAAGAGCACAAGGATACACCAGAAACAAATCATGAGCATGATTTTAAATCCTCCCACAGCACTGCAGCCAGTAGCAGGAAGCACAGATGCTCAGATACATTTATGGGGCACTCAGCTTCTTGAAGACAGGACTGGGAACAAAGTGTCTCAAAGTGGCTGTGAGTTTGGTTCTGCAACTCTGAATTCACATCTGTAAGCCATATAAAATCACAGGCTGGAAGGAATCTCAAGGGCAGGGACCCATGTTCCATCATTACCTGCAGTGGAGAGAAAACAGTGAATATGGGCCCCTGCTTTAGAATTATCTAATTTAACCCATGTTGTAAGCAGGATCCACTGTTCCTATACCATCCCTGAAAAATGTCTCTGCAGTATATATTTTTAAAGGCCTCCAGTGATAAGGGCTCAGTGTTTAATTTGTAAAAAATTAATTGCCAGGATTCAAGTATATCCTAGGGTGATTTCAGACATGACAGGGCGCTAGTCGCCCCGGCACGGAATCACTGCGGGGATTCCCCACCGGGATCACACTGGCACGTCCAACAGACGTGCCGGCTGATCCCGGCAGGGAATCGGGGAGGGAGTGGGGCTGCGTGGCGCAACGTGCGGCTGCACGGCCCCCCCCCATGCTCCCTCGCCGTCCACTCTCTGGGGAGATGGGCGGGCGCCACGGCCAATGCGGCCGCAGTGCCCGCCCGAATTAACCACGGCCCGGAATCCCGCTGCAGATTCCAGGCCGCGGTAGCCGTCCAGACGGGACGGGCCCCTTCATCATAGCAGGGAATCGCATTCACCACACGATCGGGGCCAGCCCCACCGGTTCCGCCGATCGTGTGGTGAATGTGATTCCCCACCGTGATTGATGGGGGTGAACATCTGGAGGGGAACTTCCATTCCCCCTTCAGACATGACGAGACCTTTCACGCCCGGTGTGAATACACCGTGGTTGAGCGTGATCTCGTCACGTCTGAAAAGACCCCTAGAAGCTACACCTCCTGTCCCAGAGAACTCATCACAACAGGAAATGGAATCCTAATCTCTGGCTAGCAACCCAACCACTGAACCACCCTGCCACTCTACAGAGAAATATAAAACAGGAGTTCTTGTGGTTTTTTAATTTATATGTGGCTGGGCAGGAAAGTCATTAATGAGTCAAGCAAAGCATCCAAAATTCTTTCTGACTTTTGTTTCTAACCCTGTCTCCCAGTCCCTCTGTCACTAGGGACCAACATGGCAACCACATACTATCTCTGGATTTCTAACCCTGAGATGGTCAATAGCAGCTTTTTCTTGGTCTTTCACCCTTCAGGGTGCACCATCCTACTGAAAGTATTTCCAAGGACTCAGCCACTTTAATTGTTGGGGGCAGAGTCCAGGCAAGCTCTACCCCACTCCACACACAAATAAGGCTTTCACAGCCTCACTTGGCAAATTGTTCCACTGGCTAACTACGTGGTAATTAGAAAATTATTCCTAAGGTTTAGCCTAAATATTTCCTCCTTTAACTAAAAGCCATTACCTCTAGTCCTACCCTGATAAATAACCCTGCTAGACTCCATATGACTGCTAGCATAAGCAAAGATCATTCAAACAAAAGTAGGCCAAACAGAAATTCCCATTCTGATGCTTGGCAGAAGTTAGCACAGTGTGCAGAGAGTACCTGTGATGATCCAGGCATCCTCTGGATTCTCTGCTCTTGTTTCCCTTCCTGGAGATGAACACTAGGAGGATGGAGGCTATTCCAGACATTAGGCTGAAATAGTTCTCATGCCTGACCATGTCTGGGGGGAAAGCGGGAAGTGGCTTGTTCCTCCTGCAGATCTTGTCAGTGCTCAGCTTAGGGTAGGCACTGAGCAGTGGATTTCATTCAAAGTGAATAAATTAGTATTTCTAGTTGAAAAAAATGTTGTTGAATTCCTAAAACCGTCAGCCCTGCTGCTGCCTATTGCTTTCTAACGTCACACTCGGGTCTCTTTTATTCAATGATTATTTAAAGAAAGCAACGTACCCCATTTTAAGGGCAAAGTCACTCTTATAAAGGGCATGAGGTTATTTGTGAAAGCTGGTGCCTCAACTACCCATTTGCATGCACTTGGTGCTTACTCGGTACTTGACGGCTGGGGGGGACTGGATGAGGACTAATCGACTGAGGCTGAATCCTGACAAGACGGAGGTGATGTTGGTGGGTAAGGCGAAGGAAATGGTAGCCCCAGTTATTGGTGGGGTCTGCCCTCCATTGGTACCCCAGGTATGGAGTCTGGGGGAGCTCCTCGACGCGCAGCTCCACCTGGATGCCCAGGTGGAGGCTGTGGCAAGGAGTACCTTTCGTCAATTGCATCTGGTGTCATTGGGAGCGCCTTGCTCGAGGTCCCCTGAGTCTTCCGGGGGGCCACGCAGGGGAGGGCATTCTTGGTGGATGCACCATGGCTGTGGAACTCCCTTCTGGTGGTGACCCATTTGGTCCCGGATCTTCCCTCTTTTCGGAGAAGTTGTAAGACCTGGCTGTTCCGCCAGGCATTTGGCGGGGGAGATGGGTGAGGGGGTGGCTGTTGGGTAGGGGTTATTTTTATTTTTATTTTTGTCCTCCTTTTAATTGTATTTAAATTGTTTTAATGTTTGTTTGCAAATTGTAAGCCGCCCCGAGCTGCCTGTGGCAGGAGGGGCGGGGTAGCAAAACTCTAAAAATAAATATTAAAACCTCCCCGATCCGTCTCCAATGCGTCTAGCTGCCCAACTGCTTCAAGTGGCTCTGGATCCTCGCATCTCCTTCTTAATATCATGTCAGTTTCAGATCAGACTGCAGCTTTCTCCTCTTGCAGCCCCACTCCACTCTGCAACCTCTCCCCTGACTCACAGGGGGCCACAGCCAGAGAAGAAGCCTTCCCTGAAGGAGCAGTACCTCTGTCCTGTGTTTGGGCAGCTGTTTCTTGCACGGCACCTCCTCTCTGTCTTCTGGTTTGCACGGCCAGAAGAGAGAGCCGGGATGCAAGAAGCTGCCGCCTGAGCAGTGTGAGCACAGGAGTGCTGCTGCTTGTGATGGAAAGGGTGGTGGAGGGGGTTGTCACAGCCAGGGAAGACTTCTTCTCTAGCTGTGACTCCCATTTCCATCAGAAACAGTGCTCATTCAGCTGTGAAGCTGCTGCAAGAGGAGGGAGTCAGAGTGCAGGAAGGACTTTTTCCTCGTGCAGCTCTCTTGTGGCCAACTTCACACTTCACTCTCTAGCAGTTGCAGGAAGCGCAACTCTATGGTGCTGGTGCATCTGGAAGCAGGCGAGGCTGCGGGTGAACCCAACAGATGGGAAGCAGATCCATAGGTCCGCATTAGCACACACTAGCATGCATTGCAATGTCCTTGGATTTTGTCATGAGTGGGGGCTACAGGCTAATATGTCGCTGGATAATTCATATAAATAATGAAATAAATAATAATATATGGTGAACACCTAATAGACGAGCAGGTGAACATGCAGCTGGTGAATGCTAATGCGGGATATCGTCTTGTTCATTTTCACCTACTAGTCCACATTAGCCCCCACCAGGTGGGTGTTCACCTGCCCATTTGTTAGGTGGATGCCAGATGTTCACCCCCACCAGCCACCTACCTGCCACAGAGCCCCCACTCATGGTGGGGTCTCAGAGAAAGTGCTGTCCCTCTAATTTATGCACTCAGCATCATTCCCATTTGTTTTCTCCTTTGAATGGGATTAGTTAAACCGAGAACACTGCTTCAGTTGACTTCCCTTTCTATGCTGTTATCATGAATAAATTAAGAGGAATGACTGGGATATTTTGTTGAGTCTCAGCTAGTCAGGGAAAGGGGTTTTGTTGGCAAATCTCATTTTTGTGTGTCATTGCTTCTAAGTGCAGAATATCCAACAGGACAGATTTTTACATAAATAATGCGCTGAATTTATTAACTATGCTTTCGCAGAGCCATAGGGGATTTCCCATTTGGAACCACAATGTACGTGATGAGATGCAGAGAATTCTGCAGCATCCGTGAATTTCTGTTTGGAAGATCCTATTCTCCAGGGTCCTGCTGTGTGAACTGGTTCAGATTCTGATGGTGTTGGGTTTTAACTGCAGAAAAAGAATCTTACATTCCAGTATTTATCCCGCAGCTTATTATGAGAGTTAATTTTCAGAGTGGAATAAAGTGTGAAAGAATGTATCAAGCAGAGAGACATTAGCTTGTGTGTGAGACACAACTCTGAAAATAATAAGTCTGCTTGCTACAGCAGCTACATGCTTTATGCTCTCAGAGCTGTATTTCACTGGAGATGTCCCCCCCCCCCCTTTTTAATAAAGAAGGTAATCTGCATTTCATTCCCTTGGGATTTTTTTTCAAACCTTGTATTGTAATGATGTAAAAAATATACATATACGTGCCTTCCTTTTGTCTCAAATAAGATATCGAAATATAGATGAAGATGTGGTAGGTACACTACCTAACAAACTACTACAACACCTAAGACTATGTTGTTAACTTGGAACAAGATGGAAACTTCCCTTGACCTTGTTATGGGGATTTTTAAAAGTTGTTTTTATATGTTTTTACATGATGTAAGCTGCCCTGAACCTTAATGGGAAGAGCGGGGTAAAAATTGGATTAAATTAAATAAATAATTAATTATTTTGACCATATTAAGAACATAAGAAGTGCCATCCTGGGTCAGACCAATGGTCCATCGAGCCCAGCACCTGTCTCTGACAGTGTCCAGTCTCAGTTATTTGGAGGAAGTACCCAACAGGTCACAATGGGGTGAGCCACTCCCCGTTGTTCACTCCCTGCGCCCAACAGTAAGAGGTTACATTCCCCAAACTAACCTCACTAATAGCTGCTAATGGACCTATCGTCCAGAAACTTGTCTGCCCCTTTCTTAAACCCAGCTACTACTGGCCCTGACCAAGTCCTCTGGCAACTAATTCCACAACTTAAATGTGTGTTGAGTGAAAAAATACTTTATTTTATATCTTTTAAGTCTGCTACCCATTAGTTTCATGGAGTGACCTCTAGTTCTAGTACTATTTGAGAGGGTAAATAACTGTTCCCTATTAGCGTGTTCTACCCCACTCATGATTTTATAAACTTCTATCAAATCCCCTCTGTCGTCTCTTCTCCAAGCTGGAGAGCCCCAATCTATCCAGCCTCTCTTCATAGGGGAGCCGTTCCACACCCCTTATTATTTTTGTTGCCCTTCTCTGTACCTTCTATTTCAATTATATCTTTTTATGGATGGGGTGACCAGAACTGCGCCCAGTATTCAAGGTGCAGTCACACCATAGATTTATATAGTAGCATTATGATATTCTCAGTTTTATTCTCTAGCCTGTTATGAATAATTCCTAACATCCTGTTTGCTTTTTTGATGGTTTCCCCACACTGAGCTGAGGATTTCAATGTATTGTCCACAATGACTCCAAGGTCCTTTTCCTGACTGGTAACTCCTAATTTAGAACCCAGCATTGTGTACATAATGTTTGGATTGTTTTTCCATATATGAATCATTTTTCACTTGTCTACATTAAATTTCATCTGCCATTTAGATGGCCGGTTACCCAGTCTTGTAAGATCCCCCTGAAATTCTTCACAATCCACTCATGTTTTAATTACCTTGAATAACTTGGTGTCGTCTACAAATTTGATCAAGTCAGTCCTTACTCCCCTTTCCAGATCATTAATGAATATATTAAACAACACAAGTCCCTGTACAGATTTCTGGGACACTCCACTATTTACTTATCTCTATTGTGAAAACTGACCATTTAGTTCTACTCTTTGCTTCCTGTCCTTTAGCTAGTCACTAGTCCACAATAGGACATTGCCTCCTAGCTCATGACATTCTAATTTCCTCAAGTCTCTCTCATGAGGGATCTTATCAAATGGTTTCTGAAAATCCAGATACACTATATCAAGTGGCTCACAATATATCAAGCGGCTCACCCTTATCCACATGCTTGTTCACACCCTCTAAAAATGTCAATAGATTAGTGAGGCACGACTTCCCTTTGCTAAATCCCTGTTTACTCCCATTAATCCATGTTTATCAATATGCCCCATGATTCTGTTCTTAATAATAGTTTCCACCATTTTGACTGGCACAGATGTCAGACTCACTGGTCTGTAATTACCAGGATCACCTCTGGAGCCCTTTTAAAATATCTGCATTATATTCACTACCCTTCAGTCCTCAGGTACAGTTACAGATTTTAGCGATAGATTACAAATGATCAGTAGTAGGTCTGCAATTTCATATTTGAGTTCTTTCAGAACTCTGAGGTGTAAGCCATCTTGTCCTGGTGATTTGTTACTATTTAGTTTGTCAATTTGGTCAGAAACTCTTCCAGTGTCACATTGATCTGTGACAGTCCTTCCAGTTCATCACCTACAAAGAACAGTTCTGGCATGGATATCTCCCCAGCATCCTCTGCAGTGAAGGCAGAAGCAAAGAATTCCTTCAGCTTCTCTGCAATGGCTTTTCCTCCCTGAATGACCCCCACCCCCCGTCCAGTCATCTAATGGTGGTTCTCAACTTAGGGGAGAAAGGTGTTAAAAAAGCAGCTCAGCTGTTTGACAAAGGCAAATTCAAGTCAATAGAGGATCTAGGGAAAATAACCCAGACAAGGATTAATATATTCCAGTATTTACAACTCAGAAGCGTTTTCACCGAACCAAAATTTAAACCCAGCTTTATTAGAGAGCCTTGGGCTATAGAAAAAACCTTGTTTGGCCTTACGGGGACTAGGGGGAAATTGTCTAGGATTTATAAAGACCTGAAGGAACTAACTTACCCACCGAAACACACGTACATATCAAAATGGGAAGGAGATCTTGGAAGGGAACTCTCAGAAAAGGAGAGGAAGATTATATGGAATCACATGCACAGGTGTTCACCAGCACTAGGGGTTAGGGAGACCCAAATTAAAGCCACAACCAGATACTATCTAACCCCAGCTCAATTGAAGCATGGAGGGGCTAGAAGTGAAAAGGGGGAATGCTGGAAAGGCTGTGGTCAGCAGGTGGACCTTAAACATTGTCTTTGGGAGTGTATATATGTGAATAGGTTCTGGAGCAAAGTCTGGAAAGTTCTGAACAAAGTGAACAAGGGTGTGGTTCCATTTCGAATGGAAACTGGTATTTTGGGGCTTTACCCTGATAGTAAAGCATTGAAAAGACACCAAGAGGCTCTGAGGACACTCTGTTTGGCCGCTCTCAATGTCATCACTACGCACTGGAAGTCAGAGGGACCCCCACCATTTCAGGAATGGATCTCGAGGATCTGGTTCTTGTTCATGATGGACAAAATGCAAAACAGTCTAGGGAACCAGATGGATGAAATGGATGAAAAAAAGGAAAAAGTAAGAGAGAAGAGAAAAAAGGACTACGAGGCTAAATGGTTGGCGATTTTAGAAGCAGTAGAGGGATACGAACTCCCAAAGAATGATAAGACTATATTGTTTGATAAATACTTGTGATAGAATGCACCATGACAGTTGGGGGGGAGGGGAGGGAGGGTGGCTGTAAGTATCTGGAAAAATGCTATGTATAAAGGAGTTTAGAATACTGTCAAGAAACAAGAGAAGGGTACACAGTTGAAGAGATAGTAAGGGCCAATGCTGTAACCTAGGGCCCGGTTTAAGTTCACCAGACAACAACAGTATGGTGTACAGAACAACATTATGTTTCTTTGTTGTATAAGGGAAATTATTCAATAAAGCATTTTCAAAAGGGGAAAAAAAAAGTTTTTATTCTTCTAAAAGAAGACTAAGGCTTTTAAAAGAGCCTTTCAGCCCTGTGCACTTTTGTGCATCTGCAGGCCAGCAACTGGGCACTGTGGATGGTCAACTGGGAGCCAGGTTGGGGGGAAGGGAGAGCAAGGGGAAGGGAAGGGAGGTGTGGGCAAGATGGGACCGAGTTGGCCATGGAGCATACACGACCAGCTCTTCTTGAGCACAGGGGAGGGGGTGGAGGGAGAAGTGGGGAGGGGGTCATGGTAGCAGCAGCAGAAGGGCCACTTCCCTTGCTTTTGAGGTGCTGATGTCCCGAAGGTGACCAGGACAGTCACCCGTGGGGCACCAGCACATTAGAAGCAAAGGAAGGGGCTGGAGGAGGAGCCAGGGCACAAAGACATGTGTTCCTATGAAGGAACCCAGCCAACCAAGATGGTCCTAGGCACCCTAAAACCAATCAGAGTCCAGAGGAGGTCTTTCCCCAATCCCCTTTCCTAAAGAGAGGAGGGGAGGGAGCAGAAGACACAGCAGCAGCAGCCTGGAACAGAGGTGGGTCAGTTTGGAGGCTGCTGCATACTTCAGTGAGTCTTTTTTTCAATTTTTTAAAACTTATTTTTATTTTTTAATATATTTGTAATTTATTTCCCCCCTTACTTTTGTTGCCCTTTGCTATGGTACAGCCCCTTTTAATTGCCCCCAATGTATTTTTTCATATTTACTTTGGATATTTTAATATATTTTTGGATTTTTTAATGATTCTTTATTTTGATTTGGATGTTTTGTCTGTTGACAATATATTTTTGAATATATATTATATATATTATATTCATATATTTTCATATATTTCTTTTGGGTTTTTTTTGTATATTTTCTTTGTATTTATTTGTATTTAGTTTGCATATTGGATATTTGGCTTGAATATTTTGTACTTTGACTGGGGGAAGGGCGGGAGGAAGGCAAACAAATTCTTTCCCCAAAAAGCTTTACTTGCAGACTTCTTATATTTAATTTTTGCAGCAATGTAAACACTACAAAAATACTTGCTTTTCATGTGACCTTATATAGACTTATAGTCCAGGAGCATACTTGAAAAAAACAAAGCCCATGGGCTACTTCAGAAAGGGAACATATGGGTGTGTTTACTGTGTTGGGTAGTGGCTGTAGATTACTAACTCAGCGGGTGTTTCTCCCAAAATGGTGGTGTTCATCCTGTGTGACATCATCAAGATGGTGGCTGTGCCAAAATGAATAAACCATTATATCTCAAAAAGTTCTTGACCGATTTTAATTTCCTAAACACCATTTGAAAGACAACATAATTATCTAAAATGTTCTATCAATTTTTCCTGAATTACAGTTATCTCATAATAACTGTGAGAAAAAGAAATTCCTAATTTTTCTAATGCAAAAGTAAACACACAAAAGTTAGATATTCAGCATCAACAAACAAAATATCAATGTCCTTTAGTCTATACAAGATAATATAATGCGTTGTACTTCAAAGTAGATCATGCCAAATAACTCACTGGTGCTGGCAACAGATGAAACATGAAGCGCTTCAGACCTTTCAAAGCTACACACAGTAGAGAATCTGGTGTGGATTTTTGCAAAAACGTACCTATTAGAGACCTAGTTGACATAACAATCAACATTCCAGTGATATTCAAAGCCACATGTAGTGTGCATCATGACAACGTGGGCCTAAATGATGGCGATGGTGGAGATGTAAGCATGGATGATGTTATTGATATGGGTCAACATACAGCAGCAAGAGAATTACATGGTAGCAGTGTGCCTGCATGATAGGCGTACAATTCGTTGATGAATGAGCCAGAATACAAAATGTTCATTTGTGTGTTACTGTTCCTTGACTGTAGTCTAACAGATTGTTCAACTCCATGCAGAAACTGGAGAAGTTTTCTAAGGCTGTGACTAGTCCAGATTCTAAAGTAGTTGTTACTATGGTAGGCCTGTATAGACTGGTAACACAACTAGCAATGGCCCAACATGACTGCTCCAAGAATTGGATCTTGCACACAGGTGAATTGCATACCATAATGGCAATGCTCTGCGCTATAGGCACATACATCGAGGGTTCGGGAATTGATTCATTCTGGAATGAGTTGTAGGATGACAAGGTCAGACGCTAGATATTAGGAGACAAGAATGTGAGAAGAGCAATTTAAGCTCATACAGTAATTTAGCACTCTTTATGTGCTACAATGACATGTTTCTGAAACAATAGGTTGACATCAATGAAACCTGTAAAGTTGAGGATCAGAAACCAAACTACCAGGTTTTAGACAAGATGGCAGCATTTGATGAAGCAGAATCACAATCCAAGCCTACATCCAAATTGACTCGACAGTATATGGGTGATTTCAGATGTTACGGGCGGGTGGTTCACCACGGTGAACCCCCGGGGGGGGGGTGAACAGAACAACCATGCCCCGGGGTGAA
>QEPC01005272.1:3195344-3206213 GCA_003113815.1 Sphenodon punctatus
CCTGTTTGTTTACTTCTCTAAAACAACCAGTGCCAGCCAAAGTCAGCATTGAGTTACTAGGCTGGATTGCTTGATCCAATATGGCAGTTCTTTTGTACTGAGGGCCTTAAACTGACATTGGAAGCTGTCTGGATCCCAGTGGAGGGACTGGGATATGGGCCTGATGTGCTCACAATAGTTCCAGTCATTCCCAAGAAGTGTGCCTCAGCAGGTGGTTGGGTGTGCCCGAAAAATGTAGTTACAACTGCTGAGACTATGCCACAGCTGTTACAATAGACAGTAAGTTAAATAATATTTCCTTAATATTATATTTGTAATGGATAGTTTACTGGTCTAATAAACATTCACTTCATTTTGTCTCCAGTTACATGCAAGATGGGTTTTCAGTGTAAGCATAGCTATGGGTGGTGTATATCGTCATCTAAGCTGGGAGCGACGTGAGAGCACTGCTGAATCATAGGGCCACCTGAGCAAAAAAAATTAAAAATTGGGAACCTCCAGTCTATACCAAAGCTCGGCCAAGAGTATACAGGGTTTTATTGTCTGGGGTGGGGGGAGGGGCACACTGGTAACTTAAAAATGAGCCTCACCAAGAATGTGTGTGTCTGGTGGGGTTTCTGCTGCTCCCTACCAACCAGCTATTTGGCAGGAGGAAGTAGCCCCCCCCCATCTGCCCCTGTGCAAGCTCTAGCCACTTTCCAGAGGTTGGGGTTGGAATTTGTCCACCAGCAGGAAGCAGTGGGGATCTCCCTACTTGTCACTCTAGCACTGTATGCCACCACACACAACCTGGCAACAAATCCCAAGGGGAGCCAGGGTAGGCCATATTTAAAGGGATCAAATAATTGTAATAATACTTCTCCTCACCTTCAAATCCTTCTGTGACATCCCCCTGTACCTGCAGCAACCAGAGGGGGGGAAGGGGGCAGAGCGCCGCCATGAGGGAGCTCGAAGGGGACCCAACTGAGGAAATGGTGGTAGCGGTTGCACTCAGCTGGGCTGAAGAGATGCCGATGCCGGAAGGGACGGACGGGGCCCAATGTAGGGGGGGAGGGCGTGTCCCAGCCCTAGAAGAAGGACGGAGGACTCCGACAAGGGGAAGAGAGGAGTAGGGGGATGAGCCCAAGCCCCGCTACATCCCGGAACATGGACACGGTGACTCGGGGCAGAGTCCACCAGAACCACACGCCCTTCTTCCTATTTGGACCTGGACCCACACAAGGCGCCCACTGGAGAATGGCCACCACGCCGACGAGGGAGATACTTCCGGGCCTGGCAGCAGGGAAGTGACTGGGGGAAAGGGGATTGTGGGGACTAGGGGGAGGTGTGCCAGGAGGATAGGGACCCTGACCCCATGATGCAACATGGTACCAGGCTGTGAACTTTCCTAGGGGGAGTAAGGACTGGGGGGAGGGTGTGGGTAGGCTCAGGCAGGATCCCGCGGAAGGTGTGTCATGACAGGGGCCGAAGGATACTCCTCCTCCCCTCTGACCCTTACTGAAGAGTAAAGGGGAACAAGTGCCTTGCGAGACACCCCTTGGGAGCCTCGCAGGGTACAAGCCTAGCCTGTCCGCGACAACTGGCGTAGTCAGCAGGGTCATCCTGAAGGGGCATGAGGGGGCGGCCATGGATACCACGCAGACGGGAGTCCCGACGGGCGGGGAAGGCCTCCTACAGTGGGTAGTAGAGACCCATTGGGTGCAGATGGAGAGGCAGCAGGGTTTTTTCCAAGAATTGTCCACGGAGGTGGTGGGAGCCCAAGCTACAGCGCAGGCTAGGTTGACAGAACAGTTATCAGCCTTGATGTCATCAGCTCTAACGGCTCTAGCTGACAGTGTAAAAGGGTCAGGGGAGCACAAGCCGCCACAGATGCGCCTTACGAAAATGATGGCCTCAGATGACCCGGAAGCTTTCCTCAATGTATTTGAAAGGGTCGCTGTGGCCGCCAAGTGGCCTGCGGAGCAGTCGGCTCTGCTGTTGGCCCCATGCCTGTCGCGGCCCGCCCGAGCCATCTATGACAGATTAGACCCAGTAGAAGCCGTGGACTTTCAAAAGGTTAAAACGGCTATTTTGAGGGGCCTCGATATATCCGAAGAAACCTATAGAAAGAGGTTTAGGGAGGAGAGATATGCCCCTAATTCCTTTCCACCGAGTGTGGCCCAAAAGTTATGGACCCACACATTAAGGTGATTAAAGTCCCAAACGCGAAGTCCAACAGAAATAGTTGAGCTAATCATGGTAGAGCAGTTTGTACAGATCCTTCCACCTGGGGGTAGAGTGTGGGTGTCTAGGCACCGGCCCACCACCTTGGAGGAGGCTACCACCTTGATGGAAAATTAAGAGATCTTTGAAGCCGGGCCAGAGGGCAAAGATTTTGGAAAGGGCCCAAAGGGGGGTCCCTGGGCAAAACCCCATAAGGAGACAGGGAAGAGTGACAGGAAACAGGAGCCCACCCGGGGAGGAGACAGTAGGGAGGAGGGGATGGGAGGCAAATTTCCCCTCCTGTGGATGCCCGATGGGGGCGCGTCCACACCAGGGGGACCTGACAGAATGCAAAGGGGAACTGGAGGTACCCAGGGGGTGTGGCTGTGTTTCCAGTGTGGGAAGCCAGGGCATATACGAAGGGATTGCCCCTTGAGGGATTGCACCTTTGTTGAAGGCTGACTGGGAGAAGGTCCCTGTGAGGTTAAGCCTAAGCACCTGGTGGCAGCATGGATCAGGGGAAGGGAGTACTCAGCATTGGTTGATACCGGATACACCCACACCGTTGTGTGGGAGGGTATACAGGGGCTTCCCAAACCATCCCGCCCATACCTAGAGATACAGTGTATCCATGGGGATATAAAACCATACCCCACCAGTCAAATCCACTTGTGGGTAGAAGGGAAGGGAAGGCCTAAGAGGGTAGGAGTAGTACCTGGGTGGCATATGCCATAGTTCTGGGACAGGACTGGGAAAACCAGACACAGCTATTACACCCACTCGAGGGATGCTTAGGAGAAGAGGAAGAGAACTCCGACCAAGCAAGGGATCCAGAGCAGCTGGAGGGAAATGAACTGCGGGGGATCTGGGACACCCCCAGCTGGTAAGCCCCGTGAGTATTATTCACGCTCAGCGGAATGACCCAGTGCTCATGAGAGCTTATGAGTAGGTGACGGTAGTCAGTGGGGTTGAACAGGAAACAGGAAGCAAAGGGAAACACCCTCACTTCAAGTTAGTGCAAGAGCGCTTGTATAGAGTCGCTAAAGAGACAGGGACCGGAGATGTTGGAGGTCATAGAAGAGTCATGTAGCCCCTGGAGGAGTCAGCCCGTATTGGTGGGGAAACTGGATGGGTCTACCCGATTTTGCATTGACTTCCGGAAGGTCAATGCAATATCTTGGTTCTATGCCTATCCCATGCCCCACATAGATATGTTATTAGAAATGGTGGGGAAGGCAAGGTTTTTGTCAACCCTTGATCTCACAAATGGTTATTGGCAAATTCCCTTAACAAGACAGGCTAAGGAAAAAACCCACTTAGGTTTATTCCAATTTGTACAGATG
Organism: Sphenodon punctatus; assembly: GCA_003113815.1. Classification (NCBI taxonomy): domain Eukaryota; kingdom Metazoa; phylum Chordata; class Lepidosauria; order Sphenodontia; family Sphenodontidae; genus Sphenodon; species Sphenodon punctatus. The sequence continues at coordinate 3,198,890 of QEPC01005272.1, forward strand.
CCCTTCAGACTACACGGAGCAGCTGCCACGTTCCAAAGGTTAATGAACAAGGTATTACAGGGACATGGCACATATGCCACAGCCTACATTGACGATATTGTGATATTCAGCAACATGTGGGAGGATCACATTAGACACCTCCAAGCAGTCGCTCAGACCCTTGGCAAGGCTGGACTGATGGCCAATCCCAAAAAATGTAAGCTAGGACTAACGGAAGTGCAATACTTAGGGTACATAGTAGGGAATGGGTTTATCCTGCCCATCTGGGCGAAATTACAAGCCTTGAGGGAGTGGAAATTACCGGCCACCAAGGAACAAGTGCAGCAATTCCTGGGGTTAGCTGGTTATTACCGGAAACATACTCCCCATTTTTCAACTATAGCTACCCCCTTGACCGAGCTAACAAGGAAAAGGCAGCCTAAACTAGTACAATGGAATGACCAGGGCATTCAGGCCTTCAAGACCTTGAAGGAGCGGTTGTGTCAAGCTCCGGTTCTGTATAGCCCTGATTTTTCATTGCCTTTTGTGCTCCATACTGACGCCTCCAATGTAGGATTAGGAGCCGTGTTGACACAGATGATACAAGGGGAAGAGCATCCTATAGCATACTTTAGTCGCAAATTGGACTTAAGAGAACAGTCCTATGCCACCATCGAGAAAGAAGCCTTGGCTGTACGGTGGGCTGTGGGGAGCCCTTCAGTACTATCTCTCAGGCGCTCCTTTCCAGGTGTCACCAATCACGTACCACTGCTGTGGTTGACATCCATGAAGGATAACAATGCCCGTCTGATGAGGTGGTATCTGGCCTTGCAACCTTTCTTTTTTACCATCTCCCAAAGAGCAGGACGACGGCATGGTAATGCTGATTTTTTTCACAACAGGGCTCGTCCACTCCCTGCGTAACACAGGGCCTGGGTCCACTCTTGTCGGCAGGGGTGTGTGACATCCCCATGTACCTGCACCAGTCAGAGGGGGGGCAGAGCACTGCCACGGGAGAGCTCGAAGGGGATCCAGCTGAGGAAACGATGGCAGCGATTGCACTCAGCTGGACTGAAGAGACACCGATGCCGGAAGGGCCAGGCAAGGTCCAACATGGGGGGGCATGTCCAAGCCTTAGAAGGACAGAGGACACTGACAAAGGGAAGAGGGGAGCGGGGGGATGAGCCTTGGCCCCACTACATTCCCAAACATGGACACAGTGGCTCGGGGCAGAGCCCGTCAGAACCACATGCCCTTCTTCCTATTTGGACCCTGGACCCACACAAGGCGCCCACTGGAGAATGGCCACCATGCCGACGAGGGAGATACTTCCAGGCCTGACAGCAGGGAAGTGACTGGGGGAAAGGGAATTGTGGGGACTAGGGGGAGGTGTGCCAGGAGAATAGGGACCCTGACTCCGTGATGCAACGTGGTACCAGGCTGTGAACTCTCCTAGGGGGAATAAGGACTGTGGGGAGGATGTGGGGAGGCTCGGGCAGGAGCCCACGGAAGGTGTGTCATGACGGGCTGAGGGATACGCCTCCTCCCTCCGATCCCTACCGAAGAGTAAAGGGGAGCAAGCGCCCTGCGAGACACCCCTTGGGAGCCTCGCAGGGTACAAGTCCAGCCTGTCTGCAACACCTTCCTATAAAGCTACCTCATCGGTTAAATTTTCCTTAGCTCCCCACCCCCATAGGTTGCTTGCTGCTGTTTCTCCCTAAACTACTTTACCCTTCAGAATCCCTTCCTTCCCCTGTAATGAAGCTAAGCGTGTGCACCTGCAACTGCTCAGCATTATGAATGTATCCTTGTCTCTGTCAGTGGCCCCGGTGGGTCTAGCACTCGACGGGGCCGTGGGGGGCAGAGCTCAGCAGCACAGAGGGCCACGCTGCATGTCACGCACACGCTGCGGGTTGCTCGGCAACCCGGAAGCCAACCCCGACGCAGCGCGTGGCTACGGCAGTGCATGATTGCAGCACTGGGAAGCCACCTCGCTGTGAGAACAGCGAGGGCGGTCCCCAGACAATCAGGGTACAGGCAGCAGCTGGGAGGGCCAGGGGAATACAATAAAGCAGGGGACAGGGGTGCATTTTCCTGCCGGTAATCATTGTGAGAGGCTGGCCCTGGGAATCTTGTGTTTACGGAGTTACTGAGGAGACTGAGTAATCGAGTGGAGTGCGCCTGAGAGTGTGAGAATGCTAGCTATTATTAGTATTTCAGTCCTTCACCAAAAAAGGAAGGCCTCCAGGGAGACATAGGGGCTGGTGCTGGCCAGGGTGATTGATGCCTCCCTGCAGGAGGGGAGAGTGCCGGACTGCCTCAAGGAGGCTGTGGTCCGCCCTCTCCTCAAGAAACCACCCTTTGATGTTGATGCCCTGGTGAGTTATCGGCCTGTCTCTAACATTCCCTTTTTAGAAAAGATTATTGAATGGGTGGTGGCCTGTCAGCTACAGGCACATCTGGACAGCACTGGTTTCCTTGATCCCACACAGTTGGGCTTTCGTACGGGGTACAGCATGGAGACAGCATTGGTGGCCTTGGTCAACGACCTCCTAGTAGATCTGGATAAGGGTCATATGACCCTTCTGGATCTACTGGATTTTTTGGTGGCTTTTGATACCGTGAACCATGAGATGTTGGTGACCCACCTGCGGGACCTTGCTGGGGTAAGTGGTAAATCGTATTACATGATTCTGCTCTTACGTCGCAGGTAGATCACAACGAGTAGTGCTAGGGAACTGTACTTCATCTCCTGGGGCTCTCTCGTGTGGGGTTCTGCAGGGTTTCATTCTGTTCTCTCTCTTGTTCAATGTATATATGAAGCCACTTGGGGAGGTCGTACGCAGTTTGGTGGGGGCGGTGTTGACACCAATATGCTTGAGATTGGACTATTGCAATACACTCTACGTGGGGCTGCCTATGGTGCTGCCTATGGTGATGGTTCAGAAGCTGCAGCTGTTGCAAAATGTGGCGGGCTGTCTACTTACTGGAACGGGTCACAGGGAGCATATTCAACCAGTGCTCCATGCATTACACTGGCTTCCCATAGTCTCCCGGGCCGAATTCAAGGTGCTGGTTTTGACCTTTCAAGCCCTACGCAGCCTGGGCCCTGCTTACCTGAAGGATCGCCTCACCCCCTGGGCAGCCCCTGCGGTCGTCTGGGAGCACCCTCTTTGAGGTCCCGCGTTATTGGCGGGTCAAAACACACAGGAGGGCATTCTTGGTGACCATGCCATCACTGTGGAATGCCCTCCTGTTGGAGATTCACCTCAGCCCGGATCTCTTTGTTTTCAGACAAGTTGCAAGACCTGACTCTTCCATCAGGCATTTGGCAGGGAGGAGGTGGTGGGTGGGATGGATTAGTGGGAAGTTGGGTGGGACTTGTTTACGCAGGTCTTTTTATGTACTATAGCTGTTTTATATTTATTTATATATTTATTTATTTATATTTATATTTCTACCCTGCCCCTCACACGTCAAGTGACTCAGGGCAGCTTACAAAATACTAAAAATATAACAACAACAAAATAACACACATTAAAACAATACAAAAAACTTAGTGTGCGCCAAATAATTTTTCCTAGTGCAAAACAACAAACAAAAAATCACCTGCCCAATCCTACAAGCCTTTTCCACCCTCCCCCTCGCCCCTGCCAAATGCCTGGCGGAAGAGCCAGGTCTTATAATTTGGTTGGAAGGTGAGACGATTTGGGCTGAGGTGCACCTCCACCGGAGGAGAATTCCACAGTGATGGTGCCGCCGCTGAGAACGCCCTCCTGTCCTTCCGAATTCGTCAACAGTGCAGGACTTCCAGGAGAGCGCTCCCGGACAACTGCAGGGGCTGATCAGAGGCCCAGGGGGGCAAGGTGATCTCTCAAATAAGTAGGACCTAGACTGTGAAGGGTCTTAAAGGTCAACACCAGCACCTTGAAGCAGGCCCGGAAGACAATAGGCAGTCAGTGCAGCGCTTGCAGCACCGGTGTTATGTGCTCCCTATAGCCCATCCCCATGAGGAGACGGGCTGCTACATTCTGCACTAGCTGCAGCTTCCGAATATACTTAATATTTATGACGCATTTTTGTTTTTATATCTTTGCTGCCCTGAGTCACCTTGTGCAAGAGGGGTAGGATAAAAATGTAATGAAATAAATAAAGAGGGACGGCTCCAAGGGGGATTACATGGGGGCAAGGGTCAGCCAACAGTGCCATAGCACACACAAAGGGACTGACTGGCCTTGTGGAGCACCCTGAATCACTGGGGCTCGAGGTAGCAGGGACCCAGAACTGGGTACCCCCATGTAAGCCCTGACAGGGGAAACAGGGAAGGGAGAGTGACTGATCTCCTCCAGGATAGGGTCCCACGGGACAGGGGATGGTTCTATCCCATACCCCATACTCTCTATTACTGACAGTAACAGAGACCTCTACCTGGTAGCCTAGCTGGGACACACTCTTCCCTCTCCGCACCCCCATCACAAGGTCACCTTTCCTTCCCTTTCTTTTTTCCTCTACCACTTTACCTCCCCCTTTGCTTTTCATCCTGCACAATGTGTCTCTGTGCCCACAAACTACCTTTCCATATAATTTCTTGTTTTCACTTCTTTCCTTTGTATATGAGAGCACATATGTCTGCCTCTCTCAGCTGAGAAATAAATTCAAAAGGGAGATTCCACTAGAACTCCAGCATGCATTGACCCTCACCTTGACCCTCTTTTGACTCACTGGTTGCTCAGAGATTCTTCACCATTCTAAGGTGCATAGGCTCATCTCCGTGTTTGAGGAGATATGCAAAATGGAACGGCTGTGCAGCCAGATCAATCACAGATTGATCATGGATAAGCCATTTTGACCTCTAGAAGAATTTATCTGAATATGTAATCACAAAAATACAGCTATCATTAATGAGGCACTAAATAAAATTACATTACCTGTCATCTGTAAAATGCTACATTGTGCTGGAGTATGTGCAATCCCTTTATTCAAGGACAACTAAGAAAAATCCAGACATCTGAATCTTGTACAAAAAACAAGCAAACAAATCAGAGCACAAACAAGGCTAAATCCCCTCCAGGATTAGTCAAATGTAAGTGCCTGTCTCTTGGTATTGAAAGAGGCACAGCTTTCTTAGCTTCCTGCTTGAGCTTGAGGGAGGAGATGCCAAACTGAGATTTTGACATTCTTGGGTTTTGACCCACTGCTATAGGTCAAGGGTCACCCCTGCATTTGGGAAAAACAGATGGTTGCATACATAGGTGTAACTGGGCTAAAATGTGTGAGGGATGCTGACCCATGTAAGCCCCACCCCCAAATCCCTGAAATTGCAGTGGGTGGGGGGTGTATCCCACATCCCACACTAATTAGTCCCATGCAATCTACTTCTGGGATATAGTTTTTATGAACAGATAAAAATTACTCAGTTTAATTTCAGGCATTAGTCGTGTGCCTTGCTCAGTCCTGCTTTCTACTTATGGCAGATTTGATTATAGGTTCTGTCCTTCTGTCAGTGAATTCAGCTGTTGGAGTTGTTTTAGATATGGGGAACCTTGCCTCAATGTAGGGGGTTGAGCTAGATGACCTGCGAGACCCTTGCAGTCCAATGATTTTATAACACATTCTTTGGTCTAATTTTCAAGACTCACAAATTTAAGTGCATTCACTGGTAGCCTACATGATATGTGCACAATTTATATGACAACATTTGTCCAATCTTTTACTGCTTATAATTTTGCCTGAAGAAGCCATCTTTCACATGTAATTGTGAGTAGAGCCATGGACTGTGTAAATGTTTTCAGGATCAGGGCACTATAGGGCAGGAAGAGTGAACAATAATAATTAAAGCTGCCTGATGAATGGCCGTTCCTTACCAGAGCACTGGAAAGCTTTTAAAGAGTAGCAGAGTTTCTGGACACATACTAACTGTGTGATATGCTAATCAGATTTTAGTGCTTGCTGCAAATTTGAGAGGGTTTTTTTTTTTCTGGAGATAAAAGTATAGTATACTGAGAGAATTTCCTCATTGGTGTAGCAAGGTCATGAAGGACCCAGAATCAGTCATGGGGTGAGGTCCAGAATGGATGGAGGGGCTGGGGACAGAGCCAGAAGCAAGGAAATGGAGTCATTGGGCATTTTTACATACACCTTAAAGTTATGGAGTTTTCAGTCTTCTGGGTTTACAAGTCCACAAGGAAGTTCCGGATGCATTTTTCACACACACACTGCCCTGAGACAGTTCCTGGATGCATTCTTCACATAAGCACTGCCCTGAGGCAGCCTAAAGTAGCTGCAGCTGTAGACGTGACAAGCTGCCATGGAAACCAAGTGACCACAACTGCCTGGAGCAAAGCAGTTTACCAGGAGAAATTTGTACACACAAAAGTTCTTGGAGACGTTCTATGGAGAAGTTCAAAAAGCTGGATGTTTAAGATCTGGGTGAGTGATTTAGACTCTCAGGAAGTTCAGGGTGTAACAGCAAACATGCAGGAGAAATGTGTGTGTAAAAACACCTATTGTCAGGGCTGTCCTGAGGGGTTCCTGCTGTTGCTGCAGCTCCTGAGGGGTCCCTGGGCTCACGCCACTGCTCCTCTGAGGATTTCTGGGGACACCCTTAAGGAGCAATGGCAGTAACAGCAAGGTCCCCTGAGGATGAACAATCCCAGACCTAATCTCTCATTCCAGATCCAGCCCTGCGCTGGGACATACCCAAGCCCCACTTATTGTGAGACTGCCCATTAGACTCTCTTTCAAGGCCAGTCTTAAGCAGAGCCAGTAGGGGCCATTGACTAGTCCCCGCAGTCAGAGGGGGTCCTGCAGGGAGGCCAGTCCTCATAGGGTGTTAACTAATGACATGATAGCCCACTGCAGTCTGGGTTTGGTCCGTGCAGCCCCCAAATTGCATGTTTTGCATGTCCAGACTAATAAATGGGCAGCCCCCAGTGCGTCTTCCATGCAGTTGCAGGCAGAGCCAGCTAGCCAGCCAGAAGAGAGGGAAGAGAAGGACAGGAAGTGGTTACTCCTCGGATGCTCTAGGATTTCCATCCAACTCTACAGTCTGACAAACCTATATGTGCAGAGGTGTTGCTAACAAACTAATTTTATTTATTTATTTATTTATATTTATTTATAAATATTTGTTAGCTGCCCCCTCATGCCTACGGCATCTCGGGGTGACTTACAGCATAAAAACGCAGAATAAAATTCATTAAAACAATGTTTTAAAAATACAATGCCCCCCTACCCCACTCTCCCCTCCAAAGACCTGGGCGAACAGCCAGGTCTTGCAGGCTCGCCGAAACGCCAACAGACCTGGGGCCAGACGGGCTTCCGCCGGGAGGGAATTCCAGAGCCT
>QEPC01005272.1:3207775-3224593 GCA_003113815.1 Sphenodon punctatus
GATTTAGACTCTCAGGAAGTTCAGGGTGTAACAGCAAACATGCAGGAGAAATGTGTGTGTAAAAACACCTATTGTCAGGGCTGTCCTGAGGGGTTCCTGCTGTTGCTGCAGCTCCTGAGGGGTCCCTGGGCTCACGCCACTGCTCCTCTGAGGATTTCTGGGGACACCCTTAAGGAGCAATGGCAGTAACAGCAAGGTCCCCTGAGGATGAACAATCCCAGACCTAATCTCTCATTCCAGATCCAGCCCTGCGCTGGGACATACCCAAGCCCCACTTATTGTGAGACTGCCCATTAGACTCTCTTTCAAGGCCAGTCTTAAGCAGAGCCAGTAGGGGCCATTGACTAGTCCCCGCAGTCAGAGGGGGTCCTGCAGGGAGGCCAGTCCTCATAGGGTGTTAACTAATGACATGATAGCCCACTGCAGTCTGGGTTTGGTCCGTGCAGCCCCCAAATTGCATGTTTTGCATGTCCAGACTAATAAATGGGCAGCCCCCAGTGCATCTTCCATGCAGTTGCAGGCAGAGCCAGCTAGCCAGCCAGAAGAGAGGGAAGAGAAGGACAGGAAGCGGTTACTCCTCGGATGCTCTAGGATTTCCATCCAACTCTACAGTCTGACAAACCTATATGTGCAGAGGTGTTGCTAACAAACTAATTTTATTTATTTATTTATTTATATTTATTTATAAATATTTGTTAGCTGCCCCCTCATGCCTACGGCATCTCGGGGTGACTTACAGCATAAAAACGCAGAATAAAATTCATTAAAACAATGTTTTAAAAATACAATGCCCCCCTACCCCACTCTCCCCTCCAAAGACCTGGGCGAACAGCCAGGTCTTGCAGGCTCGCCGAAACGCCAACAGACCTGGGGCCAGACGGGCTTTCGCCGGGAGGGAATTCCAGAGCCTCGGCCCGGTCACTGAGAACGCCCTCTCCATTGTGGCCCCCCGCTTTACATGGGGGACCCCCAAAAAGGCACCCTTGGTGGACCGCAGGGATTGCTCTGAGGCACGGGGGGGGAGGCGGTCCCCAAGGTATGAGTGGCCCAGACCGTGTAGGACTTTATAGATCAACACTAGCACCTTGAATCGGGCTCGGTACGCTATATACAGCCAGTGCAGAGTACAGAGCACAGGTGTTATGTGCTCCCGCCTTCCCGTCCCCATAAGGAGACGGGCTGCCGCATTCTGCACCAGCTGCAGCCTCTGAACCAGAAACAAGGGAAGCCCCACGTACAGTGCATTGCAGTAGTCTAGCCTTTTGGTGATGAAGGCATCAATGAGGGTGGCCAGATCAGGCCTGGAAATGTATGGACACAGCCTCTGTACCTGATACAGCTGGCGGAAGGCAGTCTTAGCCACCAACTCTCCCTGCCGATCCAGCCAGAGCCCCGAGTCCAACACCACCCCCAGACTCCGAACCTGCTGGGCTACAGGAGGGTGGACCCCCCCCTACCAGGGGAGCCAGTACCTCCCTCGCCCTACCCACCACCATCACCTCCGTCTTATCAGGATTGAGCTTCAGTCTGTTCCGCCACCTCCAATCCACTACAGCCTCCAAACATTGGGAAAGTAATGAGACAGCAGGACCTGGGTCAGTTGAAAACGAAAGGTACAGCTGAGTATCGTCAGCATATTGGTGACATCACACCCCGAACCCTCTCACGATCTCCCCCAGGGTCTGCATATATACATTAAATAATAGTGGAGACAAAATCGAACCCTGCGGAACGCCACAGATCAAGGCCTGGGGGCTTGATGTTTCAGCCCCCAGCACCACCCGCTGGCTTCTCCCTGAGAGGAATGAACGGAACCACCCTAGGACAGTCCCGTCCAGACCCCCCAGGTCTCGCAGCCATCTCAGCAGCAGCCCATGGTCCACGGTGTCAAATGCGGCTGAGAGATCTAGTAGGATCAAGAATGTTGAACATCCTGCGCCCATCTCCCGGGGGAGATCATCCACTAAGGCCACCAACGCAGTCTCCATACCATAGCCTGGGCGGAACCCAGATTGAAAAGGGTCCAGGAAACCAATGCTGTCCAAATGCGCCTGGAGCTGCAGTGCCACTGCCCGTTCAATAACCTTCCCTAAAAAGGGAAGATTGCATTGGGACACGGCTACGTGGTGCACATTAGCCCACATTTGGGCTCCACATTCTCCAAGACCACTTCATGAGTGGGGGCTGTGTGTCCGGTGGGTGGTGACCTCATGTCTTTGGTGGTGAACACCTAATAAATGTACAGGTGGACACCCACCTGGGGAGGGCTAATGCCTCGTTTGTTAATACTACGATTACCATACCTCCCCTTTAATCCAGGACGCTAATGCAAAATACATGGTGCAGGGCTTCACTGGTTCCAATGCAGCCTTGCACCATGGATTTTTCATAAGCATCCTGGATTAAAGAGGAGGTATGGCCACCCTAGTTAATACCCATAGCCTCAAGTCCAGTGCTCCTGAGGCTCTAGGATGGGCTATTTCTTCAGGGTCCTCTCCCTGCCTGCAACTGTCAACCCCTCAGGCAGCTGCTTCCTGTGGGACTTTGCCCCTCCCCACCCCACTCCCTTCACTTTCAGTAAATCACTGACACCTGAATTCCCTCTGCCAGAGAGTGTGTGTGTGTGTGTGAAAGAGAGTTTGTGTGTGCATAGAAAGTCTATGTATGTGTGTGTGTGAGAGAGAGAGTTTGTGTGTGCAATAGAAAGTCTGTGTGTGCACCTGCATGTGCTGGACTACCATAAGGACACCTGTGAAGCAATATTTATTTAAGCATTTCTTAGTCGCCCCATATGCCTACGGCATCTTGGGGCGACGTACAATTTAGACAAGACAGATACAGTGGAGGAAAAAGAGACTTGGATACCTTGAAGTAACTGGGTGGTCTTGGGCAAATCACTCTCTCAGGCTCAGATCCCCATCTGTAAAACAGGAATAATAATGACCTCCCTCACAGGGTTGTTGTGAGGGTGAACTAGTTATGGATTGTAAAGCACTTGGAACACAGAAATCATTATAGAAAATGATCAACAACAACATGCAAGCAGAAAGAGTGATTTAATAGCTAGCAAATGTCATGTTGATGCCACAATTTCCTCCTGGTTTGGGGATGAAGAAGATGGGTGAGGTGTTTGTTTTAAAATTCTTGAGTTAGGGTTTTTGTTAAGGGTGGGAAGGTGAATGTAGAGATGGGTAGGCAGAGGGAAATTGGAGAAGGGAATGAGAGGCGTGCCAGATGGAGAGTAAAGAGAATAAGGGAACTGGAGCAGATGCAGCAATCAGTAGGTGCCTGAGAAAGAAGAGCCCCATCAGTGTCTGGAAGAGCTACATTCTATCATATGGTTTCTGTGCTCTCCCCAGTAAGGTTGATTGACATTTTTATTTTGTGACTGCCAGACTCTTGGAGATGCTCTTTCACAGCCCTTTCCAAGTTGTTTTCTCCTTGATTACCATTTATTCTTGAAAATAGTTAAGGGCAAAATTCTGAGTAAGGAGAAAGTGGATGTCCTCCTGAGTAACCACTGTCTGTCGGTGTTTGCCTCTGATTACCCTTCTCTGAGCTCTCTTCAATTTGGTGGTATCTTTTTTGAGACAACGCGGCCAGTATCATGTGCAGTATTCCAGATGAAGGCAAACCACTGTTCCACTAAGGATTGTGTTATCAGCACAGTACCTACCTTGTAGAGCAAGGCCTCTTCCTGGGTAACCCCCAGGCACTGCCACAATAACCAGGAAGACCATTCAGAATAATAAGAATAATAAGCAAGCTTGTCTATTTAACCAGCTAAATGGTACCATGCACAGAACAAACGATTTATGAGCTAAGGGTTGATGAGCCTATCTTGTGCTTGGCGTCATTCAGAAGATGAGCTGTAACTTCATCAATTGGCTTTTTTATTTAAAGCGCACTTTTTCATTTGCTTGATATGGTTGCCCAGTTCTACTGTAGATGAGTCTTTTACTCTCCCCCGTCAGGTTTTTTAAAGAGATAGAAGCCTGCACTTACATGTCAGGCAGCCCAAGGCAAGACACCAATGTATTTGTACGGCTCAGTGATTTATTTGACATGCTGTCTTTCGTGCATGTTCCAGCCTCACCACAGGTGGAGTGACAGTATGCCATGCCTGTGAAAGGAGATAGCATAATGCTGGCTTTGTTATATCTGAAATGACTCCGTCCTTTTTCTGGCACACATCCTAGAGATCAGATGTTTTCAGACTCTCCTTGGCTTCAGTTTGTAAGTTTTTCTGACAGGTGATGGTGTGTTTTTTTCCCCTGGCAGAGGTGATTGGCAGGTGTTTTCTGAAGTGAACACTCCTAGTGACCTACATAAGGAGTTTGTTTCATTCTGAGCTGAGTCAGTATTATCAGCAGTGCATCTCAGTTGATGCATAGCCCTTGATGAAGATATAGGGGTCTGGTCTGCAATGTTAGAGGCACTGGTAACATGGGTGAGAGGGCTACCTCTCAAGGCATTTACAAGTGAAACAAAGTGCTGTGCCCTTCACTTGTGACTGTGAGGAAAATTACACTTAAAATGACTCTTGGAATGGAGCCAGAATTGGTTCTCATGTCAAGTGCTAAGAAATTAATTTGAGTTGATCTCGTTCAGAAAGCTGGAAAGCGCATACATGTCGATCCACCTTGATTAAACCTACATTCCTTGTAACTAATAGACCCATTCATTCAGGGGCCTGATGGTTCTTGTTGTGGCTACTAATGCAGACGCTTGGAGCTCTGACATAAGACAGTGATACAAAAGCCAGTTGTGCGACTCAAATCTTTAATTTTAAGTGCCAAAGATATGCTGTATTAATCACTTACAAAATACCATGGTGAGTGGAAAAATCACATGCAAGATTAGATTGCAAGTACATCACATGGAGTCAGAGATATTGTTAGATAAAAGGACTGAGGCACCAAAATTGGTTAAATACACAAAGATACTTACAGTAGTAAATCCAGAAAAGACTGTGAGGAAGAGAGATCTGACTGAACTAGGTAAATGAGTGACTAGATGGCAGATAAAATTCAATATAGATATAAGTAAAGTAACGTACAGTGATAGGAAAAATTTGAACTGATTGCACACTTACAGCCAGGATCTCAACTAACAGTGTAAACTCAAAAGAGGAACATGGAAATCACTGTAGTGGACAGGCAAATGAAGACCTCTGCTCAATGTGCACTTTAGGTTAAAAAAAAAAGAGAGACACACAAACATGATCTCAAGATGTACAAATAACGCGATAGAAAATAGGTTAGATTAATGGTTTGCCTTCATCTGGAATACTGCGCATGATACTGGCCGCGTTGTCTCAAAAAAGATACCACCAAATTGAAGAGAGCTCAGAGAAGGGTAATCAGAGGCAAACACCGACAGACAGTGGTTACTCAGGAGGACATCCACTTTCTCCTTACTCAGAATTTTGCCCTTAACTATTTCCAAGAATAAATGGTAATCAAGGAGAAAACAACTTGGAAAGGGCTGTGAAAGAGCATCTCCAAGAGTCTGGCAGTCACAAAATAAAAATGTCAATCAACCTTACTGGGGAGAGCACAGATAATTAGGAATGAACAGTTGCATGAGGACAGGTTTCATTAAAATCAAGTCAGCAGGGTAGATTGAATCTACTATGGAAGTGGAGAAGATTTGTTCATACTGTGCTCGCCTTCACACACACCCTGCCTCCTGAGATACACACACTACCCTTAAAGCATTCAAACATCCTGCATATTACACCCTTACAAGGTAAAAGAATATGAATCCTACGGACTGCTGATGCTTCTTTCAAAACTTCTTTCTTGCTTGAGTTGCTGCTCTCTCATTTTGAGTATTAGAGGTGCACCCAGTCTTGATTTGGAGATTGCAAATGGGGAAGAATCTTCCACCTCCGCAGTCTGCTCTTCTGGCTGACTCACAGGACTGGAAGGAACCTCAAGAGCCATCTAGTCCATCCCTCTTAACCCATGCAGGATTAATCATACCCAAACTGCCCACATAGAAAAATCCACTAAAAAGAAATGGAGTCTATGATAAAAATCTGCCACAAAAGAGATGGGGAGTGACCAGAGCACACCAATGCCTGAAACAACAGGGTACAATCTTACAAAAAGAAATATCTAGATGTGTCTCATACAAACGAGCCACAACCATGCTGCCAGGAAAGACAAAAACAACAACAACAAAACCCCATTAATAGAAAATTCTGCTTTTATTTCTAACTTAAATTTCTTCAGTTTAAACTTCCAATCACTGGTTCTTGTTATGCCTCCCTCTGCTAGATTAAATAGCCCTTTAGTACCTGATGCTTCCTCCCTTGTGAAGGTACCAGTACAATGTAATTAAGTCACCTCTTAAATGTAATAGAAAATTTCCTTAAGCCTCTTGCTGCACACTTAACCAGCTGGTCCTAGGGAGCTGCCAGTGCTAAACAGTACTCAAATCAGATCACTTTTTAAAACTGTGTAAGTACAGATGTAAGTGGCTCTCTCTAGGCACCCATTTGAAAATTAGGCACCTGAAAGTTGTACTGAGAGTTTGTTCATGGTTAATGGGAATTAATTAAATCAGTGAAATGAGGAAGAAGAGAGAAGGCCCTTATTCCTGAACTATTTACTGTGAAACCATGAATAAAAACTGCCAAACTGGATCAAGTCAATAGTCCTTCTGGCCTAGCATTCTGTCTGTGTGACAGCAGCCAGGAACAAAAGCTTCAGAGAAAATATACAAAAGTTAGGGCACATATGAAGTAATCCATCCACTGTTGCTTGCACCAAACTTCAATCTCACAACAATCCTGTGAGGTCGACATTGATGAGTACGTTCTCCATGAACTTAGCCAATCCTTTCTTAAAACTCCGCTGTACTATTGATCTTCACACTGCCCCCTAGCAATGAGTTTGCTGTGGGCAGTAAGGCAGGGAACAAAGGCCACTCTGCCTATGGTTTTCTGTTCCTCTTGCTTGGTTTCACTAAAGCACTATGCTCCTTATTCTGTGATGTGTACTACTTTACCAGGAGGATACTTCTCAGAGTAGAGGAATTTCTCCATCAGGTTAAGCCATCTTTTCTTCACAAAGTTGCAGATAGAGCCATGGCTGGACCTGACAATCTGGCCCTTTACATTCACATTAACCAACATTATTATTTTAATTGGGCAGTCTTATCATTGCCTTAATGTCACCCATGTGCAGGGAGTGTCCATGCATAAAGATATAAGCGTCAAGCTCAAAGTTTTGTTGTGTTCTTTTATGGATTTGAAAAATCAAAACGCAATGCTGAGTCCTTTGATCTTGATCCTACAGTAGTTTATACAGTCAAACCCCTAATGTAAATATATATTTTCTAAAAGTAACTTAATATTGTCTAGGGGGGAAATGCACTTGGGAGCTAAAATTAATGTCAGTTGTATAAAACCTGAGTATTTTTGTCTTTAATCCCCTGCAGTTTGTCTCCTACATTCTCCTCTCTTCAGAGTCCACCTATTTCATACGAGTACTTATGACATTTTTTTACAGCCACAGATATGGAGCTCCTAGATCTTTTTCCTTTTTGATCTCATCAACCACGCTTTTTCACATTCCTTTCCATTCTGTAACTATCTGCTTTCCTGACTTTTCACCTATGTTACTGGCCAGTTCCTTCAGCATTCATTTTAATGTTTCCTTTTCTCCCCTTCTTCCTTTATGTTCTGGCGTCCTTGTGATTCTGTTCTCATTTTCCTTGTCCGTTCCTCTTGCTCATTAATCTCATCCTGTGGTTTCTGCTATCTCCATTGTTTTTTGAGGTAACAATATGACTATCTTTTTGTGATTAGTATTTTGTGGACATATAATTGGACTGCTTCTTAAAGTAACATACTTATTGGTCATTAACAACCAAAGAAACAACACCGCTATCCACACCTGCACCTTTAACCAATGACAAACACACAGTTTCTTTGAGCAACAAAATACACATGCTCAAAACAATCTCTGCAGAAAAATTTAGATTTGAGCCTAGCAAAAAAAGTGTCTAGTTCTTCCTGCTGGCATATTAATCACAGCACTTTGGATTAGTGATGCTTTGGGATTTATCCGATTCTTAATGTTCCATTTATCCAAGCCAATGAACAATGAACGCCAGATGGTTTTTGTGCACTTAATTTACATTTACACACGTTAAATCCCTTCCTAGTAATTAGCCATGGACAGTCAGGTTTACACTACTTAATTGCATGGGATGTCACACCTTGTGCATGAGGATTTAGTTCTCTCCACACTCCTGCTTGCATTTTCATCATAACAGGTGAGATTCAGACTTTTCCACACAAAGTTCAAGCACAGACATAGATGTACCGAGGGCACCCCCCTTTAGCTGCTAGGCCAGTACTATCACTGAATTCTTCAGCATCCATTTAACAAGGGTTCTCAGCCACCAGATCTGGGTGGGTGTACAAATGGACCTTCTCTGGTCTTGCCCCACTGATCCCCTCTTTACAGACTCTTCTGCACTTTGAGCTAATATTAGCAAGTTGAGTTCTGTGGTGCCTGGGTAGGACACTAAAGCATCCATTCGGACTGTCACTTCCCCACAAAGTACATTGATTGTGGAACTAGAAACCTACTTTCCTTTTTAAGAAAAGCTGGGATTCTCACACTTTCAGGAGCTGAAGCTTTAAAAGGAAAACACTTTTGTACGAGATGCAGTAAAATCTTAAGAGTTAATAACACTGCAATTTTGTTTTCAAATAAGCTAATAAATACTGTTTGTACATTCAAGTTGCCTGCGTGGTACTGTCAATGTAACTTCCTTCCTTTCCCTCTCATAGTTAGAGGAGGGGGAGAGCTGAGAGTTCAGTGAAACTAGGAAGGTGTCTTTACAAATTGACAGAACTTTATGTATTGCAAAATAATGAATTCCCATGCTCTAAAATGAATCCGTTGATTTTCAGAGATCTCATGTAGCCACAATAGTATACTTTTTTATTTGTCAGGGTTGAATTTGCATCCAAAAAAGGTACTAAAATGATTGATTATAGATATAATGCAGTGTGTGGAAGCATTTGGCTCCGAGCTAAACAGCGCAGCATGTGGTGCTAATTTGCATTCATACCTCTGTAATCTCACCCCTTTAAAATTATCATAAGCAAGATTCACCATTGCCTTACACCTGTGCAGTCATGTACTCCAGTGCAATGCAGACCAAAAATGCTGCTACTCTGACTTGATAATGTTTTGCCCCTTTCCATTAGTCTAAGCGACAACACAAAGTGTAGGGCAAAGGTGATGGGGGGCTAGGGACACCAACTTACAACCATCCGAATTCCAATAAAATCATGGAGGATGATGGTGGGGAGAGTGGGCACAAAGTAGGCTGTGGAAAACTACAGGAGTCTTGCCTGTGACTCCTGCTCAGAGAGCTGCCATACTTCTAGGCACCTGGTGCTGGACAGTGGACAACACAATAATCCCATTTTCTATACACGTGGGGAGGTATGGGTTGTTGTTGTTGTTGCTGCTGCTGCTGCTGCTACTACTACTACTAACTTTGTCCCATCCTTCCAGAGAATGGAAACTTAGGAATATAGGGAGCTTCTGGGTACCACCAAGCTGTCACCATTCTAGGCTGAAGAATGGCCTCTCTCACTAGAAAAAAATTAAAATGATCAGACTATATTGCTGCTCAGTGGAAGCTTCTGAGCAACAGGGAGCTTAGGACTAACCCGAGTGTTGGGTACTTCATGGCTATTCACATGGGTCACTCCACTGTCTGTGAAAATGCTACAGAAAAGTGGACAACCCTGTACAGCCCCTCTGTCGGAAGAACATTCAGTGTCCTTACGTGACCTATGAATCCATGTTTTGGATTCATCTATCAGCATGTCTACCAGGGTGTATATTCTCTCATAGAGTTTCTAGCCTATTTAGAACAATGAACGAAAGAAAAGTTTCACTGAGAGCACAAGTCCATGGCTGCATTCATACAAGACATAAAACATGGCACAAATTGCTTTCCCTGAATTTTTATTGTTAATGTAAATAACTTAGGCCCTTTTTACACAGACGCGCTAACATCCATAAAATGGGTGTTAGAGTGTCTCTGTAAAAAGGGCCTTAGCTTGCAAAATTCTGCGTGAGCAAGTCTTAAATCACCCGCAACTGACGAGCGGCAAACCAAGGTTTAACAATAGAGCTAAGACCCTCCCAGACATTGCTAATAATGTGTGAAGGACAATTCACTTTTATTGCCCTTATTCCTCCACCGCCATAGAGACGTGTTTTGGGGGACATTCTGGGTGGCTGTCACCCACTCTCCCACCTCAAGTCATTTCTTTCAGCCAGTATTCCCAGTGCAGAAATATTAAAGGCCACTGGTTCCGCTCGCAGACTGCTGCTGCTTTCAGTGTTTAACTCTATCTCCTGTAACATATGCCCCCTAACTCGAGTGGAGATAATGGTCACTGAGAATTAATTATTATTATTATTAAGCATTTATATATCACCAGCAATGTACCTGGCACTTTACAGTTGTAAGAAAGAGACACGGTCCCTGCCCAAGAAGGCTTAAAATCTAAGAGAGACAAGAGGGGGAGACAAGGGGCGGGAGGAAACAGAGGAAGAGATAAAGATACATACATGAACTCATGAGGTGTCAGGTGAAAATGCTTGACTTAAGTTACAAAGGTGTAGTTACGCATTTAATGTTACACAAGATACGATGATTCAGGATAAGTCAGCAAGGGGGCGAGGGGAATGAGGGGCCAGGGAAAGCTTGACGGAAGAGGTGGGTTTTGATGAGGGATTTGAAGACTTGGAGGGAAAAAGCCAAGCAAATGTGTTCAGGGAGGGAGTTCCAGGCATGGGGGGCTGCCAGGGAAAAGCGGCAGATGCATTTTGAGGAGCAGGGGAGCCGTGAGCAGGTGAGGGCGGTGGCAGAGGAGAAGCAGAGCTCCCAGATAGGAGTGTTGCACGAAATGAGTGCTGAGAGATGGGGGGAGCAAGGCCATGAAGAGCCTTGTAGCTAAAAACCAGGAGTTTGTGCAGAATGCATTCAGGAAGAGGGAGCCAATGGAGAGAGTAAAGGAGGGCGTGTGCGTGGTCAGAGTGGTGGGCAAGGTGGATGACCTTGGCAGCAGAGTTATGAACAGAAATGAGAGGAGCAAGGTGAGAGCGAGGAAGGCCAGTGAGAAGGAGGTTGCAATAGTCAAGGCAAGCAATGACCAGGGCATGGACAAGGGTTTTAGCAGGGGAGATAATGAGGGAAGGATGGATCTTAACAATGTTGTGCAGAGAGAAGCAACAGGATTTGGCAACAGAATCGATCTGACATGTCAAGGTTTAATGTGGGGGAGAGATTTGGCAGCACATGTGAAGGATGATAAAGCGCAACAGTATGCTCCACAAACCACTTATTATGGAGTAGCCCTTATTGAAGCCTGCAATGGAGCTACTCCAGAGTAAATGGTTTCTGGAACATGACCTAAATGGTAATGGCTTCATAGCTGTCCCTGCGGTAGTCACAGAGCCAGTCTAGACTTATTTATTTATACTAAAATTTATATCCTACCCCCTCCTGCCTCTGGCAGCTTGAAGCAGCTTACTCTGAAAACAAACAGCAGCACAATATAAACAACAAAACCATCAATATAAAAATATAAAACCAATATACAAAAAGGTCACAGAGTAAAAATAATACCCCCAACCCCTCCCATTACCCCTCTCCCCCACCAAAAGCCTGGCCAAATAAATAGGTCTTACACTGGTGCCTGAAGGAGGGGAGATCTGGGGAAAGATGGACTCCCACCAGGAGGGAATTCCACAGCTGCAGCGCTGTGACCGAGAACTCCCTCTCCAATGTTGCCCCCCTTTGTACATGGGGGACTTCAAGAAGGATACCCCCAGCCAACCACAGGGGCCAATCCAGAACCTGGGGAGTGTGGCGGTCCTGCAGATAGAAGGTATAGTGCACAGCATACCGACTTGAAGGTATAGCACACAGAATACTGTACCACAGCTATTCTACAGTACAAAACTTGTTCCGTTTCCTTGGCCTATCATGGGGTGCTTTCAGAAGTGATGGTGCCCACCACCGCCATGGACTTACCCGAGCAGTGGTGGGTGCCATCACTCCATTTGGGATCAGGCCTGGCCACTGAACTAACACGATGGTGACTGGGCTAGGGACACACATGGATGTGCATCCACCTAGCCCCACCCCAACACTGCACGCAGCAGCCCACCACCCAATGACAGCCGTCATTGTGCCTGGAACCACAGGGACTCTGGACCAGGTTCAAGTAAAGAGGGCTTTCAGACATAAAAGTCCACTTTATTCTGGGTTTGGCAGATGAATCCCGACTGTAGCCTAGACTGGAACTCGGGGATTTTCCTGAGTCTCAGGGTGATTTCAGAAGTGATGTGGTGAATGTCCACCACAGTCAACCTCAGTCAAATGCAGGGGGTGGTGAAAGTGTTGTGCACATCTGTTTGCTCGCATCCAGATGTTCACCACAGTCAAATGCAGCTCGGGGTGAAGCTAACCACGCTTTGTGAGGTTGGGGCGGGAGGAGGTCCACACGTGCGATGAATGGTCACCACGGCAGGGGTGAATGAAAAGTAACTTCTGAACAGAAACCCGAAGCTGCGGTGGAAGGAATTGACCCCAGCCACAGTGCATTCTGGGGCTCGAACCGCAGTCCACGTGTCCACTGCATGTCTGTTGTGTTTCCCCAGCCCATGTTCTCTCTGATTGCCCGGGGCGGTGGTCACAATCCTGTCACTTCTGTTGGGACTGCACGTGTCACCACAGCCCGCGGTGAATCCGTTCACTCCGGGGTGGGATTCACTGTGGTGAATTGGAATGCGTCACTTCTGAAATCACCCTCAGTCTGGGCTAGCCCTCACCATGGTCAGGATCCAGCCTGGGAAAACCTCTAACTGGCACCTTTCGACATGAACATGGCCCTTGGTTTAAACCTTGCTAAAACAGGTTAAACCATGCCACCATCATGTCTGAAAACACCCATTAGTACAGAGCCCTCAAGAGTGCTGAGAGGAGGAGGAGAGACAAGTTGCGAGACATTAATAGCTTAGCTGAGATTTAAATGTTCAGGCTATTTGGCCCAGCAGTAAAGCAGAAGTGTACATGCATGAGACTTCTGACAGAATGGAGAAAATCAATGGAAAGTGAGTGCTCATTAGATGCTGTATTAACACACCACTCATCTTACTAATACCTTTGAGTTTCATAGTATTAAATTAATCCTTCACTTGGTGTATTTTCTCTTTGTCTTACAAATGACTGTCGCAGCAACTGCCCCTCCCCAACTGGGGCATAGGCGGAAGCGAGTGATTGAGCACCACTCAGCCATTTTCTTTTACTGAACTGAACAGTAATAAATGCTTGCTATTATGCTCATCTGTTTGGGAGGGGTCCTAGAAGTGGAGCGGTAGATCTCTTCTCCCCATTGCCAAGGTAGGGGTTAAGGGCTCCTCATGCACCATACTCCCTTGTGCAAGCCCATGATAGGACACAAGCAGTGTGCTAAGGACTTAACAGGGAACATGGTGACTAGAGTCTTCTTCTGAAAACATAGATGCACTAGTTGGCAATATATTAGCTGCTCAATGCTAGCATCCTGCTTCTGCCGAAAGCAGCTACTGTTAATTTGAAGACAAAAACCTAGCTGGAGCTGAGGGCATTAAGTCTTATTATTACTATTCATTTACTGTGCAATGCATTGGCACGGTGCTCAGCAGTTCACAGGACTTGAATGAGGATAAAGTACCAGTCCCAAGAAGTTAATAATCTAAAAACTGCATGCACAATCTGCCATCAGCTTTCATGTTCCTCTTTATGAAAATGTTTTCTTGCTACAAAAATTGATCTGCAGCTTGGATAGTGATGAGTTCAGACGAAGCTCTGACTCGAGCACCAAAGTCAGCTTTGCCCTGGAGACACTAGAGGCTTTCCATTGCTTTTCAAGTACCGCAGCTTTTTATTTTGGATTACTTGCCTTGAAATGTATTCATCACAGCTCCCTTCTGGCTTTTAAGGAAGAGATCAATATACTCCTCAACAATGCCTTAGCTATTTTCATGAAAATACCCTCTGTACAGAGTTATTGTTTGCAAGAGATTTTCCCATTGTTCCCAAAGATTGGTATGTCTGCATTTCTGTAATAACTCCTACGGTATTAAAAGCATCACTCTACATATATTAGTACATAACATGCAATTTAGTTGGTATTAATAGAGTTTTGACATTTAAGGTGCTCAATGTCAGGCTAACTTTTAAAAGTTCAAATAATAAATGAATGCCAGTGTGGTCAAATTTATTCATTAGTATATCCCTTAATTATATATAATCATTGGGAATTCCAAAATATTGTCTACTATGGCTCTCGTAGCTGGGGAAAAAATCTTGCTCTTTACTATCATTTATGAATTAGAATAAAATGCCTTTGAGTACATCAAAATGTAAATTTAAACATCAGTTAAAGGCCTGTCTAGAGGATTATAAAGAGTTCATTTAACCCTTTCACTGCTGTGTGGGCTAAGTGTCTCAATTTGCCCCCAGATAACGTGTCCAAATCTCCAGTGGGCTATTTCCATCTTCTCCTTCTTGGGGCTGGTTTATTGTCCCCAAAGTATTGATGTAGCCCTCCAATAGCTTAATACCAGTTAATTATCCAACTACTTGATTTGTCGTACAACCCATCTACCACCTACAAAAGCTGGTTCTCTTTCCAGTCAGTGCCACCCAGAAGGTTGGATAGGGTAGGGAGCAGGCTGTCCTCCCCACTTTGTAAGCCTTGCCTGGGACTTGCAGGGCAAGCAGGACACAGAGGAGTGCTCCCACACCTGCCTGCCTGAACTGAAATACAGGTGGGAGGGGTCACACTACTGAGCCCTGCTGATCAGCTAAGTGGTGGGAGATAGAACTGTACCCCCTTCCCCCCAACTCTAAGCTATGCATTGGGGCTTGCATGGAGGGATCGGGAAGTTGATTAAGGCGTTTTGCCCATGGTGGCAAAACACCTTGGTCTTGCTGTGGCTGATCCTCAAAAGAGCTACATTGACAAACGTCTCTGGGCTGACAATATAAAAAAACCTTATATAAGATAATCCTGCATTTGTTTCTCCTGAGCACTTAGGATCTGATTCCAAAGGAACTCAGCAATGTGCCTGCCTTTCTGGAAATTTGGCAAGAGGTGACACAAGGGGAGCCTCTGACTTTTCAGCACTTTGGGAAATGGTGCTTACAGGACAGCTGGGATCCTTTAACACTCTTGCCCCAAATTCGGATTTAGAACACTTGATATTCTGGCCCTCAGTTCACATATTCTGACCTTGAATATAGAAAAACTAACTGCGGTTTCATATTAAAATGAATAAAATCTTTGAAAGGAAAAAGGAATGCAAGTTCCTCTCATTGTATCATTTCAAACATAGACCTGGGTGGGCTTCACAGCTGTTCATTTTTTGTCAGTCATGCATTATGGAGAGAAAGAAAATGTACCCAGGAGTAGCATCAATGGAAGAACAAGATCTATTTATGCTATTTTATTGCAGTGACAGACCGTAAAGTGGGGGAGGACTTTAACATGCCTCACATCTGAAAAAGAGAGACTTGGATCAAAGATCCTGCTAGCTTTGAAACAGCTCCCCCTCCTCCCCAGCACTCTAATTATGGCGGGATAATGGTTCATTAGTTCATCGAAGATATATCCTCCCGTGTTACACTTGGACCCTAGCCAGAAAGCAAACTTTTTTTGGGGTGGAGAGATGACTTTCCACCTCTGGATGCAAACTTTTCAAAAGTTTGGTGGTATTTGGATCTGGGGCTTTGGCCTGAGCCATGCCCGAGACTTCAGCCAAGTGTCATCCTGAGCCTGAAAGAACACTAGAGAAGTCTGGTGTGCTTTTCACTCACCCCATGTATCTGAGCTGTCCGCTTTTTAAAAATTCTTTAGTGTACTTGGAGATTTTGCATTTAAAAGCTGTGTGATGCACAATTCGAAGTAGTGGTGGAATTCAAAGCCTACAGCAAAATGTACCACACTCCTCTGATTTCTTTGCTTCCCTGCTCCTCCATTTAATTTTGAGTCAGCAGCAGTGCCATTGTCTGAAATTTCAATGGTACCTCTCAAGGGTCACACCTGGTCTGTTGTGACTGCAGGGAAGGTCAGGGTGAGTAAATGGCTGCTGCACACCTCAGGAAAAGTCTGAGGACACATCGTGTAGCAGCCTTACCCCATATGGAGGTACTGCTGAGGTGGGGAACCTTTTCCCTCCCACGGGCCAACTTGAAAATTGGTACAAGTGCCAAAGGCTACGTAGAGATTCATGGTGGGGATGTTTAAGAGGTGTGCTCAGGAAGAATAGGTTCTAGATCATGGATCTGTTCTCTATCCTTGTTAGGGATGGGCGAACAGATCGCCGTTCGGGTTCGTCTGCGTTCGGTTTGTCTGCGTTCGGTTCGTCCATTCGGTGAGTTCGCCGGGTTCAGGTTTGTCCGTTCAGTCCGGCCGTTCAGCTGTTCGGGAAATGTTTTGTTATGGGTTTTGTTTTTTGTATTTTAATGGTTTTTTGGTTTTTTATTTGGTTTTATATGGTTTTATATGGTTTTTATATGGGTTTTTTTTATTTTAAATGTTTGATCCAATATTATATATATATATCTACACTAAATCTAACTGCTATTAACTATTCTAAATGCTATGAACTAAATGATTATCTAATAAGTACACAGGCCTACTCCTACAAACATTAAAACTAAATCACTAACACTGTCTCTATCACTAAGCTAGCTCCTACAACTACTATCCCTAAC
>QEPC01005272.1:3226110-3237190 GCA_003113815.1 Sphenodon punctatus
GACAGAGGAGGAGCGAAGTGCATGGGCTGGAGTATGGAGGGCGATAAGTGCAGAGAGGTAGGGGGGAGCAAGGTTGTGAAGAGCTTTATAGGTGAAGACTAGGAGCTTGTGCAGGATTCGTTCAGGAAGGGGAAGCCAGTGAAGCGAAGAGAGGAGGGCTGCACATGGTAGGTGGCATACTGACGCTACTTGTAGCAGCCTCTGCTTTGACTTTAGCATTCCTCTGGGCCGCATAGGTCCACTCCCCCCCACCTCCTGCTCTGACCCCTAGCACTACCCTGCACGTACAGCCAGCTTCCTGCTCCCTAAGTTCTGTGGGCCCGTCATGCCCCCATTACTAGAAATTTGTCACTCCACTGTCAGTGAAAGGACCCAAATAAAAACTAGCTGTGGGCTGCATTTGGTCCCCGGGCCCAAGGTTCCTCACCTTATATTATATTATATATAATAGGGCAAGAGTCTATTATAATAGGGCAAGAGCTTCTATGCTTCTTGTATCACTTCTGTGTCATGGGTTACACATTCAGCTGTATGAAGGCAATTGTGCAGCTGTTTGCAAAACTCCTTGAATTCAACCTGAACACAAAGGAATTAATGTTTCTTCCTAAGTTAAGCTTTCAGCCATGTTATCCCAGTGGTAGATTCACCTGTCCACACTGATTAAGCTGCATCTATTATGTGTAATCAGCAGGATGTAGCCATAACAGTCAATGTGCCTATCTCAGGTAGAAGAGCAGTTCTCTTTCTAATGAAACTATTTGACCCTAACATATCATTTATGCAGGCACCTCCATAGGAATGTCTTCTAACAAAGACTTCTTCACAGCAATAGACATCACCCTCTTTTCAAAAGGCAAATAGGCCAGACGCTGATCTCTGCTATGCCAGCATATAACGGTAGTAGCTCTCTTGCTTCATACCAGCATTCAGTAAGTGAGAGCAGAATGTGACCTGACACTTGTTTTTATTTAATAGTGCTGCATTATACTCAGTTCAGATATGAGCCTGTATGAGCAATCCTGCACTCCAGAAGCATGCTGCTAAATGAGGCCATTCAGAAAAAAGCCACATGGACACATTGTAGGTAACTATTAAATACAGCACCTCATACTGCCACAAGGGCAGCAAGGACATGGATAAAATTATTCCCTAAATGACAAATGCATTTTACAGCAGCCTGTGAAATGTTTATAGCACTGACACTGGCAGTCTAATTCCAGGTACAGACATCCTCCCAGGAAGAACAGCAAGAGGATACTGAGTCAACAAGGCTTCCCCGGAAGTACTACATTTCCTTGCATCAAGCTGTTTTACAGATAAGAGACAGGGTAATTCAGTTGATGCTTGTATTGAATCAACTGCTGTTGTGTGCAAAGTTTTGAGCTACACAGAGCTTGTATAAAGGGGATCATCTTAGTTCCTTCGGGTGCAGCAAGACAACCTACTGGAACCCGATCACTGCACGGTCCCATGGCAGTCAAGAGCAGCTGTTACACTGCAGGGTCAGCACAGGGAGCTGAGCAGACGGGTACCCCCTGCAGGGAAGCTACGCCACTGTTAGAGTGCCAACCACGGTTGGGGTGGGCTGAGACACTGGCCACACAAGCAGGCTCCCAGCCCTGCCTCACCTCCCTCCTCTGACTTGACCAAATTCCTGTCCCGGATGTGACATGGCAGCACCTGCTGCTCAAATCCCCGCCATGGAGCTCGCCACACAGCAGAGCAGAAGGAGCCCCACCACATGGGCAGTCACTCCTTAGGCAGCCTTACCCCCAGACAGGGCTAGTGCCCCCCCCCCCATATGGGGTAAGGCTGCCCAAGGAGTGGCTGCCCGTGTGTTGGGGCTCCTTCTGCACCAGCAAGCTCTGTGTAATGAGCATGGACACAGATCCATGATCTAGAACCTATTCTTCCTGAGCATACCCCTTAAACATCCCCACCATGAATCTCTACATAGCCTCTGGCACTTGTACTCATTTTCAAGTTGGCCCTTGGGAGGGAAAAGGTTCTCCACCTCAGCTATACTTCCATGTGGCTGCTACACGATGTGTCCTGAGACTTTTCCTGAGGATGCAGTGCACAGCAGCCATCTACTTGCCCTGCCCTGTGCTGAGGGAAACATCTGGTGGCAGCAGGTCACATGATGCACTGCATTGCTGGCCTAGCCGCCCAGACTGGGTTAAGGCTACCCAAAGTAGGGATGTGCACAGTAACTCTATTTTGTTTTTGTTATTCACTTTGTTTTCATTACTAAAATGTCATTCTTTTTCATTCTATTTCATTATTCTTTGTTTCATTTTTGCTTTTACTTTTGTTTTTAATTTCAGTTGTTTTAATGGAAAACACATTTTCAGCTGTAACTTTTTATTTCTTATTTAATTTGGATTATAATAGACAGGGTTGTATCCCCATCAGAGAGCATTATATGTGCCAAATTTCAGAAAGATTAGATAAAGGGATCAAATTTTATAAGCAGGTGAATTTTGTTATTTTACAAAATTCTATATACACTTTCCTGGATGTAACAAGTTACAAATTTGTCTCCCATCTGATTTAGATTAAACTTGGCAAGACTATACCTCTCCCCAAGAGTACTATCTGCCAAATTTCATAAGTATATCTTAAAGGGTCCTGATATTATAAGCGATTTACTTGTAAATGCATTTCTGACTGTAACGTCTTTGTATTCCAGTCTGTGTAGGTAAGATTCGACAGGAATGTATCTCAGATCTTCAGGATCATCTCTTCCAAATATAAGAAATATCTGATAAAGGAAACCAAAGTTATAAGCCTGCACATGATCTGGAGACTATGAGCCTATGTCAGGGATTCTCTAATGTTCATCACTGTGCTACAAGATGTGCTTGTGATGCCAGTTGGCCAGAAGAAATGTCACCCATATATAATTCTCTGCTGTGACCACCTCAAACCCTCTCCCTCACTTGTTACTGGGAAGTTGGAAGCATCTGCTTAGGAAAGAGGCAATAAGGGATTCTCTTATGTCCTCTGTCATAGTGCTGCAGGAAGTGATTGTGATGACAATTGGCCAGCCTGGATGTGTGAAACATGTCTCCCAATTGCTTGAATGCTTCCCTCTCCCCTCTGCCTGAAGTCCCAGTTATGTCCCTTCTATGGCCACCTCAGATCCACCCAGGATTGGTCCTTGAAAGCTGGAAGCATGCAGAAAGAGAAGCAATCATAGCTCTGTCCCAGTCAGGGTGTTTTTGAAATGTCAAGCCAATTGACAAGAGGATATCTCTCTCATCTCTGCTGTTTGGCACAGGCTACAGTCTGCATGGGCACCCCAGGTGCATAGGGTTGTCCATCAATTTGCAGAGAACACTCCAGGAGTGGGCAGGATGTTGGGCAGCACCCCAGGTGCATGGGGATTGGATTTATGTAACTAGATGAACTCTTGCAGTGAGCTCCAGCACGTGCGTGCAAACACACACACACACACACACACACACACACACACACACACACAGCCTTCTAGAAAAGTATGAGAAAATTTTCTGACCAAAGCCAGAACTAACCACAGACAAAAAGCAGACCCCAAAACCAGCAACTTATATCTACTCTCTAAGCCCACCCTGAAGCCACCACCAATTCTTCCTCCTGTAAAGGTGGAAGTGTGCATTAATTGGCCAGTGAATGTGTCTGTCAGTCTGCTGGGTTGCTCCCCACCCCTCTACAGCCCCCTTCCCCCTGCCATGCCTGTCTCTGATTGGCACTGCATGTGCTATTTACCTGAATAACAAAAGTCTTCAAGAGGGAAACTTCAATTGCTTATAGAATTTGAACCTTTTATCAAATCTTTCTTTAGTTTGGCAGGGATGATCCTGAAGGTCTGTGATACAATCCTTCTAAATTTCATGTAAAATGGCTAGACAAAACAAATGTAACAGCGAGTGATGCATTTACAAGTAAATTGCTTATAACATAATGCCTTTTTATCCAATCCTTCAGAAAATTTTCAGACATAGTACTCTTATGAGGGGTATAAGCTTACCAAGTTTCATTCAAATCAGATGGGAGACAAAGACAATACAGTCAGGAATGTGTACACAAAGTTTTGTAAAATAAAGAGTTTCAACTGCTTATATAATCGGATTCCTTTATCCAATCTCTCTGAAATTTGGCACACAAAATGCTCTCCATTGGGAGCATAATATTACCAAGTTTCACCAAACTTGGATATAAAACAAAAAGGTTACAGCCAACAATTTGTATTTGTTTTTTTCATTATGTTCTTTCATTTCATTATTCAATAATGAAAACAAAAAATCCATATTTCATTTTTGTTATTATAATAACAAAAGCAAGATGTACACCCTTAACCCAAGGTGTGGTAGCCTCCCCAGGGTGTCTTGTGTAGCTGCACCCTTTGTCTCTTGTTTCTCATATTTGGAACCAACATGGTAACCATCAGGGCTGGCTTGGGCTCTGCCAGGTGTCAGTGTAGGCAACTATAATGAATTAGGGAAGAGCGGGCATGCACAGCGCTAACCATTACCTGCCCTCCCAGTCCAAAAGAGCTTCTAGTATGGGGCCAGTGTGGTGGTGGGGAGGGGCTGAGAGCTGTACAACAGAAGACACTCTATCCTACTTCTTCTATTTCCTGTCTTCTCTGCTAGAGCAGAATCAGTGGAAGGAGTAGAGTGGCTGGGGCAGCTGGCAGCCCCATGCTGTGTGGGCCTCTCAGCTGCCATGGGGCCCCTTCCATTGTCACATTGTTCCTCAGTTTCCTCAAAGGGAAAATGTGCTTAGTGGTCCAGGTCTGACATAATCTGGTCTGGATATAGGGCACTAATTCTCCAATATGTGGAAAATCAGTTTACACTGTGCTATAAGCCAGCCAGCTCAGCAAAGTATTGTAAAGACAATATTATTTATAAATGAGGCTATGAGACAAAGAATATTATAAATATAAAGCACAGTTTACTTAAATTCAAATAAAAAACATGGTACAAAAGAGAAACAGTGTCAGTTACAAATACATGATTTAAAAGGACATTTCTCTTCAAGTAACAGCTCTATTATAGGTTCAAAGACCTTAACATCTATAAAAAATAACATATGCTTTAATTATTGTTGGTTCAATGCATCAAAAGAATATACTTTCATATTCACCCAGCCCTGTGTCCCATACTGCCATATGAAGGTGAGAAAAATGTCCAGGGAAGTTAGAGCTTTCTCTGAAAAATCAGCTTTTCCTCTCCCTCTTTATGGAGAAAAAATGCTTAGGAGTCAGTTTAGATGATGTCAGGTCAAGACAGCTGACAATTAGGTTTTCTCAAAGTACATAGTAAAGAAACCTGTTGATACATACTAAAAAGGTGGCTATCATCTGAGATAAGAGTTAACAATGACTAAGATGTCAGGATTCTCCAGTCAAACAAAACCTTTTTCTGCCCTGCAAAGGAATTCATGTTTCTTGACTCTGGTCAACAGTGAATGTTGAATCCTTAAGAGAGAGAGACTGATTGTATCTCTTCTCCCAGATTACAGCTAAAAAGACATTATAGAGACAGTGTCACCATACAGAGGCTAGGCTAATTCTAATGTTCAATACATTGAAACACAAATGGCCAATAAAATATATGCTTTTTATACGGGATACATCACACCATGTCAAGACACAATGGGTCACAGGTAGGAGGGCAGCATGATAGACAGAAGCTGGGGTCAAGTAAAGTGGGGGTACTAGGCAGTTACCTTGCTCAACTTGCTTTAGCTTCAGACCCAACAATCACACTCAAGTAAGTTAAGCATTTAAGGACAGATTCTGGTTCCTTGTGTTATGTATGCAAAGCACACCAAGGAGTTCTTCCTTACATTATGTTGCTGCACAAGGGACAGCTAGGATCCTGAGCTTATGGGGAAGTCTTAGGTTCAGCACCAGAAGAAAGCCCTATTCCAGGGGCATAACTATAAGGTGCATCTGCCCCAGAACCCACAAGCCTTAGGGGCCCACATGCATGTAGACTGCATATGTACACTGAACTGGAGAACCAGCAGGGGACCGATATCATCTTCTGCACCAGGGCCCATCCCACTTAGTTATGCCCTTGCCCTGTGCACATACTGCACCTTGGTAAAAGAGAAGCAGCATCTCTTTGCCCTGCTTGCCCCAGGGCCAGAAGAGATGTTACCAGATGCAACAATAAACAAGTTGCACAGCCATGTGTTTGAAATGATGGACATCATCATGGTCACATAGCCAGTTATAAACATTAGTGGTGCTCTACGTTGGACCAGCTACCTGATAATCCCCACTTACCAGCGATGTGACCATTTTCAACTCCTCCTCCTGGCCCTAAGCTGGCATTTGCCCCCCTTCCCTGGGAGAATATTCGTTTCACTGTTGCTGCAGGAGTCACAAGTAATTTCTCCCTCCTTTCTCCCTCCCCTATTCCCTTGTCAGTCCCATGAAGGGCAATACAACTGATTTTTACCCCACTTCCAACCCCCAAGAACAGCAGCAGCACTAAGAAGTAAATCTGTTCACAAATGTTTAATTGTAATTTTATCTGGCAAGTCTTTTTTCGTAAAAGTCTATGCATGGCTGCTTTTGTAATGCCTCTTGGATGACCCTGTGGTCATTGGAAGTGTGCCTGTCTGCATATCTGGAGATAACAGTGCCTACATGCTATTAGGAAACTCATGTTGGCCTCACTCATGACTTTTTGGGAAACAACTCATCTTAAACAAAATATTCTAGAGGACTTATCCTCTGAACATGACAGTCGTCCACTCTATGACCTCGTGGTTTTGTGGAATACTCTTGATCGAGGCCATTGACCAGACGGCTCCTAGGCGTCCGCTTCCTCAGCATTCACACCGCAGGCCGCCATGGTTTGTGGCGGACCTGTGACAGCTGAAGCAGAAAGGGTGGCAATTGGAGTGACGGTGGCACCGATCCCATGCTGAAGCTGATTGATTGTGGCATAGAGCCAGTTTATGGGCCTATGTCATGGCTGTCAGGACAGTGAAAAGGAGTTTTTTGCTACCCTGATAGCATCTGTGAAGTCTTGTCCAGCGGAGCTTTTCTGGGTGGTGAAGGGGTTAGTCAGTAAAATCGCTCAGATTCACTATGACTTTGACTCAGTGCTTATAAGCCCTAGGGGCAGGGACCCTGTCTATTTTATTACTTTGTAAAGTGCCAGGTACACTGCTGGCGCTATATAAATGTTTGTTAATAATAATAATAATAATAATGACAGCAGGAGAACCAGAGGTTATGGAGGCACCATATTGTCTGGTTTTGTGGGATCTGTTTCAGTGGGTGACACCCGCTGCTGCAGCAGATCTTCTAGGGCCTGTTAGAGCCACATTTTGTGAACTAGATTCATGCCCGTCCTGGCTGGTCAAGGCCAGCTGGGAAACGCTGGGGCCATTGCTGGTGGGTGTTGTCAATTCCTCCCTGCAGGAGGGCAGGGTGCTGGACTGCCTCAGAGGTGGTGGTGTGGTCCCTGCTCAAAAAAACCTCGCTTGACATTGACTCCGCTGCCAGTTATTGGCCAGTTTCTAACCTTCCCCTTTTAGGGAAGGTTATTAAGTGGGTGGTGGCTGCAGTGACTGCAGGAGCATCTGGACCACACTGGTTTTCTTGATCCCTTGTAATCCAGCTTTTGTTCAGATTATGGCAGTGACTGCATTAGTGGCTTCGGTCGATGACGTTCATCGGGAACTGGACCAGGGTCGTTTGACCCTGCTAATCCTAATAGATATGTTGGCTGCATTTGATACCATGAGACGCTGGTCACTCACCTGCGGGACTACGCCAGGGTGGGCAAAACTGTTCTTAAATGGTTTTGCTCCTTCCTGGCTGGGAGAACTCAGCGGGTGGTGATTGGGGATTGTTCATCTTCTCCCTGTAACCTCACGTGTGGAGTTCTGCATGGCTCTATTCTGTACCCTCTCTTGTTCAACGTGTACATGCAGCTTCTCGGCAAGGTCATGAGACAGTATGGGGTGCAGTGTCATCAGTACGCTGATGACACCCAGCTCTACCTCTCTTTTTCATCTGACCCAGACCTGGCAGTCTCGATGTTTACTCGAAGACTGGTGGCTGTGGGGGATTGGACGAGGGTGAGCCAACTGAAACTACATCCTGACAAGATGGACGTGATGTTGGTGGGGAGGGTGGTGGGTGTGACATCCCCCATCATTGATGGGGTTCGTCCCACACTGGTCTCTCATATTCAGAATCTGGGGGTACTCCTCAATCCGCAGCTTTGCCTGGATCTCCAGGTTGAGACTGTGGTGAGGAGTGCTTTCCACCAACTACATCTGGTTCAACGGCTTCAGCCGTATGTCTCGGACTCCGGTCTGGCCACTGTCATCCATGCCTTCATCACCTCAAGATTAGACTATTGTAATGTGCTCTATGTGGGGCTACCTTTGGTGATGGTCCGGAGACTGCAGCTGGTGCAGAATGTGGCAGCCCGTCTCCTTACGGGGATGGGTCGCCATGAGCACATTACAACAGTGCTCCGATCTCTGCACTGGCTGCAGATAGTCTTCTGGACCTGATTCAAAGTGTTGGTGCTTACCTATAAAGCCCTATACAGTCTGGGCCCCTTCTATCTGCGAGACCGCCTCACTCTCCATGCCCTGGATTGACCCCTGTGGTTCACTGGGAGTTCCCTTCTTGATGTCCCCCGGGTGGTGCCGGGGGCTACAATGGAGAGGGTGTTCTCAGTGGTGGCACCTAGGCTGTGGAACTCCCTTCCGGTGGAGGGACGGGTTGCCCCGAACCTTGCCTCATTTCAACAACAGTGCAAGACTTGGCTGTTCCGCCAGACCTTTGGTGAGGGAAGTGAGGGAAGGGTGGGTGGGGAGTTGGGTTTTTATTTTTATCTAATTCTTCCCTTTATGTGTATTTTATGTATATTTTTAAATGTTTTAACTTTTGTAAGTTGCCTCAAGCTGTCTAGGCAGGAGAGGCAGGGTATAAATAATGAAAACAAACAAACACATAGCTGGATACATTGCCAGCATAATGAGAAATTGCATGTTTGAGGTCAAAACTAAGTAGCTAGATTACATATGTTAAACTCCCCCCCCCCAAAAAAAAAAAAAAAAATCTTCTGTCTTCATCTCCTTTCTGGCCACTAATGGTTTAGGTTTTACTTGTTTTGACCACTAGTAGTTTAAGTGGTTTGAGCCCAAGCCCCAGATCTTTTTAGGAACTAACAACACCCCTGCTAACAGTACACATTTGCACCCCTTCCCTCAGCGCATCTGTGCTTACTAAAGCCACACTATGAAACATGCAGCATTGGACAGTCATCAGTTACATGACCTTTAGCAGCTTGGTCAAGGTAATGGATTTTTGTCCTTGGGGTAACTTAAATAAATGTAAAAAATGTTTTTTATTATCAGTTTTTCCAAAACTTTCAGGAAAACCAAGTTCACTGTGCTTTTTCATAAGAGATATTGATACTCCCCTTTCTTTAACTGCTGCAGTAGGGGTAATTTGCCTTCTAAGTATTATTAATTATTTATTATTATTATTATTATTATTATTAATTATTATTATTATAAGCATTTATATAGTGTAAGCAATGTACCTGGTGCTTTACAAAGAATAAGATAGACACGGTCCTTGCCTGAGAGCTTACAATCTAAAGAACTGGAGTTGCTGAGCATCTTTTTTTCTATGCCTGATGTTTCATTCAGGCAATATGCTTAATCAATGTTTGTTGATGTTTATGCTCTAATGCTTACTGACAGCAGGTGCAGAAAAAGTAAATTCCCATTTGCATAAAACCTTCCTTAAATTAAGCAGCATGCTGTTTTGCTGTAATTTTAGAAGACAGGTGATTTTTCATGGTGCCTTCCTGAGGTGATTTTTCTTCCCCTATGGCTGGCTCTATTTTTCTTCCTGCTGCTCTCAGAAGTTATGGTCTATTTCCTGTGGCCTTAGGTGAGATGCCACGTGTAGTCTATTTATATTTCTTGTTGATGGACGCTCCCTAACATTCAGGGAGCTTCTAAGAGGAAGAAGAACTGGACTCACCCTAGCATTCAGCTAGGGAGAGTCCCGGTTCTGCTTGCTCTTAGAATCTACGTATGTCAATTTCAGAGTTGTTTACATCATGTAACTCTCTGCTTTCCTAAACAAAAAGTGGCAGAGAGATGCCTTGAGCACATCTTGTTTGTTCATGTTAGACAAGGGAACTCCAAGACACTGGTGGTAAGGGTAAGGGATGAGATTATCATCATGACAGGTGAAGAATTTGCTGCATTATTTCATTAACTAAATCCTATGCCACAAGCGTGGCTAGTTTAGAGCCCCAAGCAGTTGCCTGTTATGCTTTGTTTAAAGCCCGGAGGGATTGGACTTCTCTTATTGATGGAGTCCGGCCCCCTCTGGTCAATCAGGTTCGTAGCCTTGGAATGTTTCTAGACCCCTTGCTGCGCCTGGATTGTCAGGTTGCAGTAGTACTGGTTAGGAGCGCTTTTCACCAACTCCTCACCATCTGGTGAGGAGGTTGCAATCTTTTCTTTCCAATTCAGATCTGGCCACTATCATCCATGCTTTCATCACCCCGAGACTTGATTAATGCAATGCACTCTACGTGGGGCTGCCCTTGATGACTGTTTGGAAGCTGCAGCTGGTCCAGAATTTGCCTCCTTTTGGTGTGTGTTGCTGGGAGCACATTACACTGGTGCTCTGTAATCTGCATTGGCTCCCTATAGTTTTCCGGACACAAGTCAAGGGGCCGGTTTCGACCTCTAAAGCCCTAAACAGTCTGGGCCCCACATATCTAAGACTGCCTGTCCTTCCATGTCCCTTTGCGGACCCTGAGATCATCCGGGAGTGCCTCCCTGTGGGTACCGTCTGTTAGTCTTCTCCGTATCATGAGGGCTCGCAGAGAGGCAGTCTTGGTTGCTGCCCTGATGGTATGAAATTCCCTTGCCCCAGAGGTTCATCTGAGCCCAAGTGTCTCCCAGAGGTGGTGTAAGACCTTCTTGCTTGTGAAGGCATTTGGTGGGCAGGGCTATGGGATGGGGCGTTGGTGGGTGGGATTGGGGTAGGGTTGTGATGGGGGGTTGGATGTGGGAAATG
>QEPC01005277.1:4259-16498 GCA_003113815.1 Sphenodon punctatus
CCTTGTCCACATGCTTATTTACACCCTCAAAGAATTCCAACAGGTTAGTGAGGCATGACTTACCTTTACTAAATCCGTGTTGACTCTTCCCCATGTGGAGGACGAATCTGTTACAAGGGCAAAACCTAAAAGATTACTCTCACTGTATTAGGCTTTTAGTCTCCGCTCCAAGATTGCTAGGCCTCTGTCCTAATAAGAACTGCTTGCATTTTAGTATAGCTCAAGGTTGTAAGGAATTATAACCTTGAGTACAGTCTGCCTGGAGCTCAGAGCTAACTGCAACTACCAGACTGCAAAATACAAACTTCTTGTTATCTCCTTGTGTTTTGAACTGTCTATATAAGTTTCTGACTCTCTCTCTGAGGGAGAGACAGGAGAAAGATTTCTTTTTTTACTGCAGATTTGCAGTTTTTTCTCCACATAGTTATGGAATAAATCTCACCTTTGACTGACACACATTGTTTTTGTGTGTTAATTTCCACCACACCCATTAAGTCATGTTTGTCAACATGCCCTGTAATTCTGTCCTTAATGATGGTTTCCACCATTTTGTCCGGCACAGACATCAAGCTTACTGGTCTGTAGTTTCCAGGATCTCCTCTGGATTCCTTTTTAAATATCGGGGTTACATTTCCCACCCTCCAGTCCTCGGGTACAGTGGCAGATTTTAGTGACAGGTTACAAATTATGAACAGTAGTTCTGCGATTTCATATTTGAGTTCCTTCAGAACTCTGGAGTGAATATCATCTCACCCTGATGACTTATTAGTATTCAGTTTGTCTATTTACCCAAGAACATCCTCCAATGTCACATTGATTTGTAACAACTCTTCCAATTCTTCGTCCTCGCCCACAAAGCAAGGATCCGGCATGGGTACCTCTTCAAAATCCTCCACAGTGAAGACCAATGCAAAGAACTCATTCAGCTTCTCTGCAATGTCCTTATCTTCCGTGAGCTCCCCTTTTATTCCCTTATATTTATTTATTTTATATTTATTTTAAGCATTTTTGAGTCGCCCGCCCATGCCTACGACATCTCGGGGTGACATACAACTTCATAAAACATTACATAAAAACATTTTTAAAACAACACAATAATTTAAAGCTAAAACAGGGTTGGAGAACAAAATTAATACAAATAAAAATAGAAGTATACCCAGCAGTATACCCTGGTGGCAGCAGGGTATGGTAGTTGGGGTGAGGGGACCATTGACCTGTTGTGTAGGCATGGTCAGAGGAGGTATTCGTTGGGGGTTTTGTTGACATGTATGATATGTATGATGATGATATTGTCTGCTGGGTCCCCTGCGTGGGAGTGAACCCTAACAATGTATATTTATAATGTTGTACGCCGCCTCGAGTCTTCGGAGAGAGGCAGGATATAAATTAAAATGCAATGCGATGCGAGAAATAAAAGGTAGGGGAGAGCGAAAAACCTCCCTCCCTCCTTCCTAAAGGTCTGGGCAAACAGCCAGGTTTTACAAGCCCACCGGAATGTCAAAAAGCTTGGAGCTAGACAAGTTTCCTCTGAGAGGGAATTCCAAAGGTGCGGCCTGGCCACTGAGAATGCCCTCTCCATTGTGGCCCCCCACTTAACATGGGGGACCTCCAAGAAGGCACCCCGAGCAGTCCGAAGGAGTCGCTCTGGGGCGTGGAGGATGAGGTGGCCCCTGAGGTAGGAGGGGCCCAGACCATGAAGGGCCTTATGGATCAACACCAATACCTTGAACCTGGCTCGGCACGCTATTAGCAGCCAGTGCAGAATCTGGAGCACAGGTGTTATATGCTCCTGACAACCTGACCCCGTCAGGAGCCGGACCGCCGCATTCTGCACTAGCTGCAGCCTCTGAACCAGGAACAAGGGCAACCCCATGTGGAGTGCATTGTAGTCCAGCCTCAAGATGACGAAGGCATGGACTACTGTAATGCGCATCTAATGGCCCAACTGACTCAAGTCTGCAAGAAGCNCGCATCTAATGGCCCAACTGACTCAAGTCTGCAAGAAGCAGGCTTCTTGCTTCTGATGTATTTGAAAAAGTTCTTGTTGCTTGTTTTTGCCTCTTTAGCAAGCCTCCCTTCAAAATCTCCCTTGGCCTGCCTTATTAACACTTTACATTTATATTGCCAGTGTTTATGTTCTTTCATATTATTTTCATTGGAACTAGACTTCCGTTTCTTAAAGGATGCCTTTTTGGCTCTAATAGCCTCCTTCGCCTCCCCATTTAACCACAGTGGAAGACGTTTGGTCTTCCGGCTTCCTTTTTTAACTTGCGAGATGCATTTAATCTGGGCTTCCAGAAGGGTGCCTTTAAACAGTCTCCACGCCAATTGCAAACTTGTAGCCCTTGCAACTAGTTTCTTTTTAACTAGGTTCCTCATTTTGTCATAGTCTCCCTTTGTAAAGTTAAATGCTACTGCTGTACTTTTTTTTTAATCTTTCTCCCTACAGAAATTATGTCAGACTTATACAGATTGCTGTGCTTGTGCTAACTGACCACCTGACTTGAACCTACCGTCTCCCTTTACCATGCCTCCATCCAACCCCTTGCTAGTGATGCTCGAGCTAACTATGTATCCAACTTGCTGACCAAGTCCGCAGCCTGGTCGCAGCGGTAGTGCATTCTGCTCTAGACCAGATCCAGCAGCATTGCTGGGTCCAGGCACTGACTGCAAGGTCCTAAAAACCATGGAGCCTGGGGTCATGGTCCTTCTATCACTGCCCTAAAG
Organism: Sphenodon punctatus; assembly: GCA_003113815.1. Classification (NCBI taxonomy): domain Eukaryota; kingdom Metazoa; phylum Chordata; class Lepidosauria; order Sphenodontia; family Sphenodontidae; genus Sphenodon; species Sphenodon punctatus. The sequence goes on from QEPC01005277.1 coordinate 6,987, forward strand.
CCAGCACTGGTGTTTGTTCTAAAAGGCACCTCTTTTTCTGTTTTATGTCTTGGAATAAATCCAAGGCCAGGTTTTCTCCTTGTGTACATCAGGGTGACTCCCATGAACTCCACGGACCTCTTAAAATGATGGCAATTCATAGCAGTTAAGGATCTGACCCCGAATATTTAGGGTACTGAGTACCTACAACTGTCAATGGAATGAGTTGTGTTGACAGCTGCCAGTGCTTAGCACTCTCTTCATAAGATCTGGCCACCATAGAGGTGAGCTTATTATAAACACCAGCGCCAACACGTGTCTTACTTTCCACTTAAGCCTTATCTTGAGAGCTTCATTGCCATTTAAGTGGTGCATGATCCTCTTGCTTTCTTCCTCTACATAGCGGTGAGTTTCACCTCAAGAGAACAAGGATGTTAAAATGCAATTTGTGCTCAGAGCTAGCAAAGCTAAAGCTGAAAAAAGGGCCCATTCCACATATGTTATCAGCCAGGCGCTATTTAGCACTTTATCATTTTCAATCTCTTCCCTCTCTGAGGATCAAAGTCTGATCCCTAGTTCTTTATTTATAGGTGCTTTAAACATCTGTTTCCCTCTTGATTTAATTTACCAGACCTGATGGATTGCTAATTGAAATGCACATCTAGGATATTTTGCATCTTAATTGTCTCTGAGTGCCATCTAATAATGAAACAAATGGCTAAGAGATTGTCCAAAGGGAGGGTGTGATTATGAATAAAGATTCATTCTGGTGGAACATTCTCTTCGTTTTAAATAGTCAATGTTTTCAAAGTCATCGTAATGTTATTTTAAAACAAACTTGTGGGTCTAATTCTTGGTCCCTCTGAGGTCGTTTTACTCCTCTCTGGCAACATAAATGAGTCAGATGAAAACAGGCCTCATTGAAGTCAATAGAAGTGTTATCATTGGGTTTTACCACTGGCCACTTCTTTGGGGCATTAAACACACATTTGTCTGTTACGTCTGTTTGTGTAAACATGCTTTGTGCTACGCGCTTAACACAGGTTGTGATCCCAGAGAGCTTTGTCATGAACAGCACATAGCTGCCACTTGTAATTTTCCACTGTTGTGTAATATGTGCACACTGGTCCATTTCTGGTCTGGTGGTTGTCCAAAATGACATAAAGACCTTTTGCATCAAGGGTCAGCTTCTGGCCAACAACTGATAGAATAGAAGTATGGGGATTTGCATGTTGCTGTGACAACACGCAGAGGCATAAACTAACATCTGTAACATGCACTCTGGGTAACGTCAGCATTTCAATCTGATATGGATTTCCATGGATTTAGCATTACATCTGCTAACACCCATTGACTTCAATGAACCCAGGATCACCCCTGTTTAAATTATAAGACTACTGTAATGTGCTCTATGTCGGGCTACCTATGGTGACGGCTCAGAAGCTGCAGCTGGTGCATAATTCAGCCGCCCAGCTCTTGGTGTTTTGGTGGGGCTGGACCGCCGGGAGCACATTACACCAGTGCTCCAATCTCTGCACTGGCTGCCAATAGTCTTCCAGACTCAATTCAAAATGATGGTTTTGACCTATAAAGCCTTACACGACCTGGGTCCTGTCTACTTGCAAGATCGCCTCACTCCCCGGGTTCTTGATCGGCCCCTGAGGTCATCCAGGGTCACCATGTTGGAGGTCCCCAGGGTTTCCGGGGGGCCACACAGGATTGGGCGTTCTCGATGGCCGTGCCGTGCCTTTGGAACTGCCTCCTGGCAGGGACCCGTCTGGCCCCGGACCTCCCAGCCTTTCATAGGGACTGTAAGACCATTCCATCAGGCATTTGACGAGGGAGAGGGGTAAGGGTTGGGAGGTGTGTGTGTGTGTGGGGGGGGGGGATTGGCTGGGGTGGTGTTCCTTTTTCTTTTATAGTTATTGTTATTGATGTTCCACTCTGTTTTATTCTGGTTTATAACATTTTATATATACTGTATATTTTATTAATGTTGTCAGCTGCTCTGGACTGACTGTGGCAGAAGGGGCGGGGTATACATTTTAAAAAATAAATAAATAAATAAATAAATAAATAAATGGTCTCAGAGACTACTTATTTTTCTATGTCTCTTTTACATAGTGAGGTTTTTTTTAAATGACATTTTAGATTCTTTAAACATTTAAACCACTGGGAATGAACACAAGAGTAATTATGCCACATGAGTCTGTCTATCCAGAATAAATGCAGACATGGAAATTAAGAAAACTTTGGGGATGAACTTATTTTAAATAAATTATAAGAAAGCATAGAAACTGCTCATTTTTGTATCCATCAATTAAACATCTTTCTAGCTCAGGGAAACACTATTTCATATTAGCATGATTTTTTAAATTTTTGCTTTAAAGGGTGTTTCAGTATAACCCCCATGAGGTGTGATTACCTGTCCTGTTCTGGACCAGATCCACAGATCACATGTGAGTCTGTTCCAATATGGCTAATGAACCTGGAAAAGAACATAAGTAGAGCTATACTGGGTCAGACTAATGGTCCATTGAGTTCAGCATCCTGTCTCCAACAAGGACCAATTTCGGTCACTTGAGAGTAGTACCCAACAGGTCCCAATGGATTGGAAAATCCATTCCCTATTGTTCACTCCCAGATCCCAACAGTAAGAAGTTACATCTCCTAAACCTAATTGGATATGAGCTGCTAATGGACCTACTCTCTAAGAACTTGTCCAATCCTTTAAAAAATCCAGCGATACTATTGGCCTTGAACACAGTGGCGTAGCAAAGCTGTGGCAGACCTGGGCTTATGTCCCAATGATGGCTGCCCTAAGGGTAAGGGGGAAAGGTTTTCCTAGGCAGCCCTTTTGAGCCTTGGCCATCCTGAGGTTCCTGGTCAACGTTGGTAGCCCCCCACAAAGGGTATTGTGCTGCCCTAGCTCCCAGCATAGCAAATTTCTTCCCCAGAGCAGCAGCAAACTCAACAGGAAGGAAGTTTTAAGAGTCAGATGGGACAACACTCCACTCCTGCCCACTCTGAAAACTCCAGTAATTGTCAGGGGCTTTGCAAGCAGCCTGAGTGCCACTAAAAAACAACAACATCATAGTAGGAAGGGGGAAAGTGTTGGTCTCCCTTCCTCCCCACCCTCTGCCATCTGAAAATTTCTTCTGATGCCAGAAACTCCCTATTAGGACACGGACCAACTCCATGAGTGAATATCGGGGGCTGGTACCCCAATTTCCAAATGACCTCTTAAATTTAGGGGGAATTAGATGCCTTTATTCAAAGGGTCCACACGTATCCACTGGGATAAGTCAGAGGATGTGATGCACTGTCAACTGGCTAGAACTTCCCTCCCACACCCCAAAACAGAAAGGGGATACTCCAATAAACATGAGGGAGATTTATTGACACAAAACTAAGTACAATACATAACCAGTTCACCCATGAGCCAATTAGGATGCTACAAGTAATTTTCTATACCTTCCCCCCAAACACAGTTGATATAAGTACACAATAATTTAGAGAAACCCTCCGGTCTGGTCACCCTGGTGTAAGTAAACGCTGAGAGAGGAGGAAAGGGGGAAAATAATCAATATTACCTATCCAGTCCTGTTGAATAGGGACAGGTGACCCTGTATATCCAGCAGCGTTCTGAAAAGGGAGGGGGGGAGAAGCTGGACACACCCCGGGGTGGGGGGTGGTCTTGGAGAGATCCTTGAGGCAAGCACACACAGAGTAACCTACTTGTGTCTGTGTTCAAGAATGACCCAATTTGCTCATGGGGGCAAGGGAAGTAATAGGTTTCTGAGAGGCAGGGCAAGGGGTCCCAATGGCACTTCTTGCACAAAAGGGGTCCCAAATGTACTTCTTACGCAAAAGAAGGGATCCCAGAGGCACTCAGGAATGCTCGGGCTGAAAAAGAAACCCTTGCATGGTGTTTGTTGGGGAAATAAAGCCTTGGAAGATTTCAATGGGAGGTATGGCAGGATGAACAAGAGGGCAAAAGGGAGTTTCTATAGACAGGAAGAAGGCTATTATTAAACAGGCGTGGAGCTATCAGCCTAACAATTGATCTATTGCTTGCTCAGAGTTTTGGGCGGCCGTGGAGGGCTCATCTCAAAAGAAGGAGGCTACCTGTTTTTGACTGCTCCCTTGTTTACCCAGGAGCCTCCGTTGTTCCATTCTCTTATTCCTTCCGACCAGACCAGTTTTCATGGGACTTTTTCTTTCTTTCTTTTTTCTGTTCTTTCTCCTTTCCCCCCTTCTCTTCCCTTGCACCCTTTGACCTGTGTCTTGTGAGGTGCTGCCAAGGAGGGGGGGGGTCTATGGTTTTGGGGGGAGAAATTGTGCCATTCCTAACAACCCCCACCCCCCAGAATCCAGGACCTGGGCTTAACTGAGCCCCCTCACTCTTTGGTAACTATGCCTCTGCTTGACCACTTCCTCTGGGGACAAATTCCATAAGTTAATTGTGTGTTCAGTAAAAAAATACTTTCTTTTATTGGTATTAAATCTGCTGCCAGATAGTTTCAGGGGTTGTCTCCTAATTCTAATACTATTTGAGAGGGTAAATAACCATTCCCTATTTACTCATTCCATGTCACTCATGATTTTATAAACTCAATCATATCTTCTCACAGTCATGACTTCTCCAAGCTGAAGAGCCCCAACCTATCTAGCCTCTCTTTGTATGGGAGTCGTACTTTTATCATTTTTGTTACCCTTCTCTTTACCTTTTGAACATCATGTTTCAAAACAGGTTGTGGAAGATGGGAGTCTGCATGTGGGAGGGAGGATGAAGGGTCAATTATTGCTCAAGCTGCATATCTTTAAGTACCACAAAATGGGCTAATTATTCTTCAGAACAAGAAATGGAATCTGCAACTGAGTTGTGGGTGGGAATGAAAAGATGTAGAGCACAGTAGATGGCTGTGTTTAGAAGTGTATAAAGTCATGGCTAAAAATAAGATTGGGGGCCAGTGGTATAGAAAGTGGCTAACAGAAACTATGACTTTTCTTTTAAATATACTTCTTAATCATAGCTCTGAAGAAGATGTAGGATTCTGTTCCTAGTAGGAGGAGAATGGCAAGCTGACTTTTTGTTTTAAAACCATGTATTAGTCATGGCTTGAGAATAGGATAAGAACACGAATCGAGAGCATCTGGCTTAGGGGAGGGCACACACATCATAGGAAGAAATTTTATATATATATATATATATGGCCATGACTCATGGAAGGAAGCAGATGGCTGGAGGCTCATTTGGGAGAGGGCTGAGATGCCTCCTTTCACATATGTTTCTTATTTGATGCCAGATGCGTGGCTGAACTGACACTCCTTCTTACTTTACTTTGCACCCCTGGCAATGGAATTTGCCACATAATTGTAATCTGTGTGTCGGAAGGTGAATCCAATGATCATCTAGTCTAGCCCCCTTGTACTAATGCAGAATTAACCATACCTAAACATCCCCAACAGAAATAATGAAAACAAAAATGAAAAATAATTTTTGTTTTTGAAATAATGGGGAAAAACTGAAAAACGTATTTCCAGCTGTAACTTTTGTGTTTCTTTATTCCCTTCTGATGAAACTGGGAAAATTGTACCCCCAACACAGGGCATTATGTGTACCACCTGGCAAAAAGATTTAATAAATGGGACTGATTTAGAAGCAATTGAATGTTGTGATTTTATGAAAAGCTCCATACACGTTCCTGGCTGTAACTTTATCTTTAATCCAATTTGCATGAACCCTGAAAATACTATGTCCCTCTACAAGTTTAAAATTTCTGCCAAATTTCAGAAAGATTGGATAAAAGATCCTGAAGGTATAAGACATTATCTTGAAAATGCATTTCTGGCTGTAACATTTTTATATTCCATCCTGTTTACAAGACATTTTGCAGAATTGCCTCCTCCCCTCCCCCAGAGTGCGGGGCAGCAGGCCCATTTCCGTTCCTGCCTAGAACAGGAGGCAAGACGTGGGGTGGGGTGGGGTGATTTCCCAGCTTCGGTGCCACAGGCCCTGAGGGTGGAAAAGAAATCTGGAATCCCACTGGGGTTGCTAAGGAACCCCAGTGGGTGGTTATTGGGCATTTTGGGCCATGTGGGCCCTGGCTGCATGGGCAGAGCTTACCTTTGCCTCTCTCTAGGTTCCCAGACTCAGTTGTCGGCTGGAGTCGAAGAGGAAGCAGCAGTGCCGTGCTTGCTGCCACTTGCAGCGCGTGGATCCCCAAACTGTATTGGGTCTGCCATGCGACCATTGGGTTGCTAATCTGCGCTTTTGACTGCTTCCCCCCTTCCTCATGGGCCTAATGACTAAAAATAAATAAATAAATAGAGAGATGGGCAAGGAAAAATGAAGGTCCCACGTGTCTCTCAGCAGAAGGGGTCCCTTGCAGCCCCGTTGGCACCAGAGGACCCCCCCAGGGACAGTGGGACCTGGGGCAAATGCCCCTCAAGGGGACCCTATCATGCAGAGCCCTGAGGCCCCAGGTACATCTGGTGCTGGGGTGGTGAGAGTTGTGGATGCCTCCCTCCAAGAAAGGCTAGCAGGCTGGTAGGCCCTGTTGTGGGAGCTTGCGACTGGGGGGCTGGCGTGCCAGGGGAACAAACCCTGACACTGCCCCCTGCCCCATCAGATGTTATTTTTTCTGGACAGACGGGCGATGCCCCAAGGGTGGGTGAGAGTCTGTCTCTTCCCGGCCCTCAGCTGAGGTGGGTGTGTGTGGCTCATTGCTCCCCCCTTCCAGTGCAATTCCTGGATGATCAACCCACCAGGCTGTCCAGGAGGGTGCCCAGTAGGGGCACCAGGGAACAGCAAAACACCCCCCAGGTGCCTGGGCCCCTCCATCCTTAATTCATCCCCCATTGGCCCATGGGCCCCCGTGGGGAAGAGAGGTGGTGGATGGAAAGCACCACAAGGGCCCAGTTGGCTTCCTACCATGGGACTGGATGGATCCCACCCAACACTCCCTGTGCTACTATGGTGGGTCAAACCTGTACACCCCCCTCACTTTGGGCCAGCAGGTGACTGCGCCTTTTGTGGCGCTAGGCTTGTCCCCACCCCAGGGTGGGGCAGGGGAGCCCCTTTTTCTATCCTACAGAGACATGTTGGCCATGCATGCTGAGGAGATGGACAATCGCCCAGGGTCCCAGGGTCGGGAGAGGGACGATCTCCGTCACAGGGTCGAGGCGATTGAACATGTCATTCAAGCGATGGTACAGCAGCCGCGTACTCAACAATCACCAACCCACCAGGAGCCACTTCACCTGATCAGGCAACTTGACCCAGGTGATGCAGGGGCCCACTCATGGGGACAGGGGGATGTGGGCACTGGGGTGTTGGCCCCAGCTTGGCCCACAGCAGTTTGGGTCTCCGGAGTTCCCGACAGAGCACCCACCATCCCTGGGGAGGCAGGGTGGACCCAGCTGCTGTGGTGGAATGGGGCGTGTGTACCAGTGAGTTTGCCATCTGCCCCTGGGACTGGGAGGGGGGACAAGCTGGGAGGGGGACAAGGGGTCCCCCCTCCCCTCAGAGTCACTGCCCCCTGTGGACCAGCATGGTGGTCTCTCCACTCTGGGGGGACAGGCGCTCCAAGTTTGGACCTGATCGCCTGCCCCTTCTGGGAAGTTGTTTGAGGTTCATTGCATGGTGCCCCCCCCAGGGGAGTTCACCAGGCAGTACCCTCCTGTGGGTGGTTGGTATACTGAGGTCTCTGCACCTATCAGTGACCACCTCCTTCCAGCTACATGGGAATGGATCTGGCGGGGGAATACATACATATATTTGCCCTCCTATTCAGCAACCCCATAGTGGATCCTTCTGAACAGGATGACAAAAAGGAAAAAGAATGATTCAAGCGCCCCAAGACCAAGAGGAACTGGTCCAATTGGGATCGCGGCTTGCTCTGTTTACCATGGGTGATGATACAGGCATGGGTGATGATACTGGCTGAAAGTAAGTAGGGCCCCTTAGGATAGTTTAATTCAGCTTATTTTTTCGGACACCTATGCTAGCCCATGGCTTATAGCTATTACCAACTATTTGAACCATAGTGGGCTCTCGATGACATATTTGGGAACAAAAAACTTTGCTTCTGGAAAGTGAGAGATACCCACTCGATCCAGAGTCATGGGTAGGCAGGAGGATCTGGCGAGGGTGATGGAGTCCTGTCACCTGTGTGGATGTATGGGCCCCTAAGTCGGGTGTTATGGCAGGCTACCTGGGTATGACTGCTGCATTTAGAGAAAAACACTTATTCCTCTGTGCCAGAGTAAATGCACTTCCCACCAATGTCTTGGTGAGCTGTTATGCCAGGACCCCATACGTGGATCGTTTGTGTCCATATTGCTCCATGGCACTGTAAACCACTCAACATGTTCTCTTTGAGTGTCACTTGTATGATCCTATTCGAATTAAATATCTACAGGCTCTCATTTCAAAATCTCCAGGGGTAACATGTGTTTCTTACCCAAATGGCTTTTGCTGATGCCTCTATAGAAGTGACACAATGTTTAATGAAATTTTTGGTACTTTTAATGGTAATGCGGAAAAGATTTTTATGCTCCAAGCCATTAGTAGACTCGGATAGAATCTCACAGTCTTAGTAATTACCCTATAGCAATTCCCTTCCCCAGTAACCTCCACTGGGACTTACATGCGAATGACCTGTGGTTCAATTGCATGATAGGGATGGATGAACGCGGTTCGGAAGTTCAGTGTTGGGTCCAAACTCGGCCTGTTCGGACGACCGATTGCGAACCCGAACCCGAACCCAAACATACCAAACAGAACTGAACACCAAACAGCGAAATGGCCAAACAGTTTGGTCAGTTCAGATCGCGTTCGGTTGTGTTCGGGTGGCTAAAACGTGGTCTTGGTCTACTCTACTGTCACTTTGTCACTGTCAGGTCACTGGAAGGCCAAATGTAGCAGGGAGGGGGAAGTCATCTGACTCAGCTAGGAGCAGACTTCCAGTCACCAGGGGTGGAGGGTGGAGAGTGGCTTGGAGTAGCAGCCAGACTGCCGAATCACCATCTCTTTTTTCTTCAGACCACTGGCTTGGCAGTCTGCGATTGGTCACGGGCTAGGCTGCACAGAGCCAATGGGGCTTGCAGTGAGGCGGGCGCAGCAAGAAACAAAATTGTCTGCCTCCCCCCTTCCCAATACCTTCTGAGTTAATCACTGTTCATGAACAGCAGGCGTTTCAGAAGGCTCCTTCACCCAGCATTTTCCAGCTCCCCAATCCATTGCCAATCCTCCTCCTGTTTCACCCATCCAACCCATCTACCTCCATATTCTCAATTATTTACCTTAGCTTAGATAGATTTAGTTGTTATTTTTTGTTTTTATCCCTCCCTGTGTTCAATCTTCCTTCCTCCCTCCCCCCTCCATTGAATCCTCTCCCTATATATTCCCTCCCCAGTGATTTCCTTCCCTTCCCCTGTTTTTTTAATTCATTTAGAGTAGGATTATTATAGATTGATTTAGGTTTCATTTCAGTTTTGTACCCCTCCTTGTCTTGTTTGTGATTGCC
>QEPC01005277.1:17483-31637 GCA_003113815.1 Sphenodon punctatus
GGCACGGGCAGTCTAGCCTCTGGGTCCCAGTACTCCCCTTCACGGGACATCACCGCGATCGCCGGGGACAGTGAGGAAGAGGCAGTCAGTGACACTAGTGCTGCAGAGGAGATCTATGTACATGAGGCGATGTCTGACCCTTCTCCCAGAGCTGCATCACCAGTGCCACAAAGTTATCCCTCTCCCAGCAGCACTGGCAACAGTGCATCCACCGGGGTGGGCAAGAAGGCAGCAGGAGGGGAAAAATAATTCTCTGTCTGGGATCATTTTAAGCTGGTGCGGGCAGATGATCCCAGAGAGGTGCAGTGCACGCTATGCAAAAAGGTGGTGAAGCGCGGGCAGGTGCTTGCCAACCTTGGCACAACTGCAATGGCCAGGCACCTGAAGGACAGCCCTTGTCCATTGTGGAGGACAAGGGCTTCCAGTGTCTGATTGGGTTCCTGGCCCCCAACTTTAAGCTGCCTTCGCGCTCTGCCCTGAGTTGGACTGTGGTCCCACAGCTATATAGGCCTTTGAAGGAGCCGGTGAGGGAGCAGCTTGCAGGGGCTGGGGGGGCAACGTTCCACTTTACAATGGACCTGTGGTCCACCAGAAATGCACAGCATGTGTACATGGCGGTGACATCACACTGGTGACAGGACGCAGAGGCAGTGCTTGGCAGTGGCAGGAGGGGACCTGAAGCAGGGTATAGGTGGGCCCTGATTCAGGCCCAAATTATGGACAGCTCCCACACTGCGAGGAACCTAGAGGCAGCCCTGGCCACCATGATGAGGGAGTGGCTCACCCCAGGCGTGGCCTTCACCAAGGGGTGTGTGACAACTTCAAGGAGGCTCACAGAGGCTCACCAAGGAGGCTTATGGACAACGCGGCATCCCTTGCACCACGCACACCCTCCACCTGGTGGTGAAGGATGCTCTGGGCTTGGGTGATAAAGGGATTGGGCCAGGCACCCTCAGTTCCCTGGTCAAGCGGGGGAGGAAACTGGTGGGCTTCTTCAACTGGAACGTGAAGGGCATCGAGCTCCTCTGGGTGAAGCAGGCTGAGCAAGGGTCCCAGGTACACACCCTTATCCAGGTTGTATCCACCCGGTGGAACTCCACCTTCCTAATGCTTGAGCGGCTTCTTGAACAGAAAGCCGCCCTGCCTCAGGTATAACTGGAGACAGACATTGAGGCACCTCCAGGGTAAAACAGGGAGGAATGGGAGATTATATCCCAAACTGGCTCTGTCCTGAGATCATTCCTGGGCACCACGGAGACACTGAGCAGCTCCACCGCCACCCTCAGCCAGGTGACCCCGGTGGTGCATAGTCTCAGCAGCAGCCTGTATGAGATTATGAGGGTGGGGGGGTGGGATCATGGCCCTCAGGGCTCGATAGACCTAGCTTAGAAGTTGAAGGCGGGCCTGAGCGCACGCTTCGAAGACCTCCTGCACCAGGATGAATATGTCCTGGCAACCATGCTGAACCTCAGGATCAAGGGCAGCATGGCATGCGAGACTGCGGTCTATGGCCTACGGAAGGGGACGCTGGTCGAGAAGATCAGGGAGGCAGAGCGGGCCATGGAGCGCGTGGCCCCTGGGAATGGTGGGAGTGGGAGCAGCGACCCCTTCCAGCCATCTGGGTCTATTCCTGCCTCCAGCCCTAGGTGTAGCAGCAGCACCAGCAGCAGCAGCAGTACCCCTACTGCCAGCAGATCCTCCTCTGTTCCGTCCACTCAGGGGAGCATGGGGCCCAGCACAAAAGGGCAAATAGCATGGCTGAGGTCAGTGGGGCAGGTGGTGCCCACCCAGAGCTACCGGAGGAAGTATGATGGCACCTCAGCAGCAGTGGAGACCTATCTGGAGGACGAGCCATGCACAGATCCCAGCAGCGATCCCTTGGCCTACTGGGCCATCAATGCCAACGTGTGGCCGGTCCTGTCCAAAGTGGCCAAGGGTATCCTGTTCTGCTCACCAACCAGTGTCCCCAGAGACAGGGTGTTCTCCATCGCGGGGAACATATGCGCCACGCACCGCCTGAGACTGGGGGCCAAGTTGGTGGAGCAGTTGCTCTTTCTGAAGGTTAACCTTCCGCTGCTAGGATTCCTGGAGCTGCCCCTGGACAAGGAGTGATGGTACAGTGGCACATGCCATCCCATGCCAGGGGCAGTCTTGGGACAGGGCTCCCCCTCCTCCATCTGGGCTACGGCTAGGCTACTACTACTTTGCTGCTGAGGTGCTGTCCCTCCATCCCAATGCCTGGCACCCACCCTGCCTCTCTCTCTACCTCTCTCTCTCTCTGCCTCTCTCTCTCTCTCATACGAGATGGCCTCGGCCACCTTATCTGACTGACCTCAGGATGCAGGCTGGGTTTAGGAAACAAACAAACTGTAAGTCTGCCAACCGGCCTATGGCTAGCCAATGCCATACGATCTTGGCCTGCCTATGTGATGCTGGCTGGCTCTCACTCTCTCGTGCTGCACAGTCTTTGCTAGCCTATCTGATTGCCCTGTTGCCAATTTTGCGGGCTGTCTGCCCTACTGACTCCCATGCAACACTGCCTGTCTCCCCACCCTGCTTGCTTCCAAGCTCAAAGCATGCATCACTCCTGCCTCCCATGTCAAGGTGCCTGTCTTCCCACCCTGCCTAGCTAAAATCCTGCCCAAGTCCGCCTGCCCAGCCCTACTGCCTCTCATGACATGCTTCCTGCCTGCCTGCCCAGGTTGTGAAGCTTGAACCCTCCCTCAGTCTGCCTGACTGCTGCTCATGTCATACCACCTAACTGCCTGCCCTGGGCAACCATTGTCTGCTGCTGCTAGTGCCACTGCCGCTAGTTATTCCACCTCATGACAAGAAACAGCCACTCCAGACTCAGGACCAGCCATAACGTCATGGTCCTGGGGCCAATCTACTGGCAGGGAGGGTTGTGGCCAATAACTACAAGCTGCCACCCTAGCCCCGGGACCCACCGTGATGGGTCTGGGGCCTTCATTCATCTCATACTGCACTGTCTTTCCACCACTCAGAGAAGCAGCCATTCCAGCCCCAGCACCCGCCGCCTGGGTCCCAGGGCCAAGCCACTGGAGGGAGGGCTGTGGCCAATACCTGGAAGCTGCCACCCTAGCCCCAGGACCCACCGTGATGGGTCTTGGGCCGTCATTCATCTCACACTGCGCTGTCATTCAACTGCTCATAGAAGCAGCCACTCCAGCCCCAGCACCCGCCACCTGGGTCCCAGGGCCAAGCTACTGGCAGGGAGAGCTGTGGCCAATACCTGGAAGCTGCCACCCTAGCCCCGGGAACCACTGTGATGGGTCTGGGGCCGTCATTCATCTCACACTGCGATGTCATTCCACCACTCAGATTAGCAGCCACTCCAGCCCCGGCACCCACTGCCTGGGTCCCGGGACCAAGCTACTGGTAGGGAGGACTGTGGCCAATACCTACAATCTACCACCGTAGCCCCAGGACCCACCATCATGGGTCTGGGGGCGTCATTCCTCACACACTGCGCTGTCATTCCACCCCACTGAGAAGCAGCCACTTCTGCCCCAGGACTAGCCCCAGGGGCTCTACCTGCTCCTCCCCCTCCAAAGCACTAGCTGCCATCCAGTCCCTTCACAATCACAACAACACCTGCCTAGCTCTTTGGATCGACTTCCTAAGAGATCCTTGGGCTACATGCTATTCGCAGCAAGGGTTCTGTACCTTGACCACCAATGTCTGTTTCTTCACGTGCCAAAATGGCCTCCAGGCCAGGCCTATATGCTGTCTATGCCATGATGCCAATGGCATTAAGAAAGTAGCTGCTGCTTCCAGACCTATATACTGTCTGTACCCAGTGTTCTGTACCCCGGGTGGCCACCAAGCTCAAAGCAATGAAAGCATGCCTCTATTACCTCAGCCCACCTTCCTCCCTCTCATGCGAAGGTGCCTGTCTGCCTGACCAGGTTGCTGCCAAGAAAGAGAGAGAGAGAAAGTCCACCCACCCACTGCTTGAAGGAAAGACAGACACAATTCCACCCATGCTGTCACCGGCACTATATGGCCAAAGAGAGAGAGCGACAGAGAGATTCCCATTCCCAGCTAGAACTAGGGAGATGGGAGTTAGAGGGGGAGAGCTAAGCTAGGTCTATCCAAGCTGCCACCAGTCGGAACCTGGAAGAACTCCCATCTGTGCTGTGCCCAATAATGCCCATCGCCCACATCCAGCACATAGCAAACCTACCGAAATGAGGTGGAATGAACCCACAACATATTATATGTGCCTGCCTGCCTGCCAGTGCCTGCCTGTGTGCTGGATGCTGCCTGCTGCCACCTACTGCGGCGCGCCTGATCAAATGAACTGTGCCCCATAGGCTTTAGGCTGTCATTCCACTATCCCCAACACCCGCCCGTCCCAGGGACCATCAACAAGATTATGGGACCATCATTCCAATCACTGGGGACTGCATTCCATTCCATTGCATCCAGAAGCCCGGTGTCAGCATGCCAGTCTGCCCCCCTCCCCAAAATCCTACTCCTCTGCACCCACCCGCAGATGTCTGCTGAAGCTGACTGCTGAAACTAAAAACCCCTCCGACCACCAGCACCCGTTGCCTCTTGCCCGCTGCCATGGAGCCTGTCTCTCTTTTTCTCTGTCACACACATCCACACAAACAGCAGCCCTGCACCTCCTGGGGACTTTCTGTTAGTTGAGACCCTGCCGCTGGCACCGCACATCTTTGGGTTGCTACGCTACTTGAGGTGGCATGTGCTGCTGGAAGTGATCTAGTAGCTGTATGAGATTCTGCCACCTGCAAGCCAGAACTTCAGCAGATAGGGAGGGACAAAAGAGAGGACATGTAAAATGAAGCTCGTAACAATACATTTGAAAAATTTACTTAAAACTATCTACAATACAGGAAAACAACAACAATGACATTTAATAAAACAAAAACAAACATGTAAAGGAAACGTATTAATTAAACAACCTAAGAGTCAGTGTCTCTGCCACTGGGCCTGTCCCCCCGTATTTGGAGGAAAGGCAACAGGCCTTGGGGCGTCTCACATTCCGGAGGACCGGCCACTGTGGAGGGGTCCACCACGCCATTGTCCACTGCATATTCCACCACATCTGCCAGATCATTATGCCACCTGGAGAGTGTCTGGTGGTAGACCTGCACGTGACGCAGCTCGGCGGACACATACTGCCATATGCCACCACCTGCTGCTGCTCCGCCTGGACTGCCCTCATATCTGCCACCAGGCACTTCTCCAGGTCAGTGGAGGAGCGCTGGACCTCCTCTACGTGGCCCTGGGTGCAGCTATGCAACCTGGCCCTAAGGGCCTTGATCGCGACAAGCTCTGGGATCCCGGGGGTCTCCAGGGTGAGGCTGGAAGCAGGGCTGGGCCTGGGGCCAGAATCTGATTCCTCTCTGAAATGGGAACACATAAGAACATCAAGTAAATATCATGCATTTATGATGATGCCTCTAATCCTCCCTCCTTGTGGGTGCTAGGGATGGCAACTAAAAAACCCCATAAAGCACGTCCAAATCCTGCCGTCCCAGGGGTGCTAGGGGATGCTAGATATTGCAACAAAAAAGCCCCTGGCTGGCACTTGCACATCCTGCTGCCATCCTTGGGGTGCTAGGCATGGTGACGCAAGATATGACCCTGGCTGGAGGAATGAGACTGCCCTTATTTGGGGGGGTGTAGGGAATGGGATGGCAACTTGAGAGTGGTGACCCTTGATAGCCTGGCACATGTTTGGGTGGGGATGCTCATGCCTGACTGCTGGAAGAGTCCCCCACACTACAGTACCCTCTCTCTCTGTGGCAGACATCTGCTGCCACCCGCTGTTGGCCACTGTTTGTGCCTGACTGATGCCCACCACCCACGCACCGACCCGCACACCAGTGAGCTGAGCTCACTCTAACTGATACAGCCTTTCTTGTCTCAAAAGTAAAAAAAAGGTTTACAAACCTGGCAGGAATGGCAGTAGAGCCCACCGCTTCCTCCTCGTCCGAAGAGGAAGCCAGTGCCATTGGTGCCACGGGAGGTGTAGCAGGGGCAGCGGCCTCCACCTGTTCCTCCTCCTCCTCCTCCTCCTCCTCCACCGACAAATGTGCCCCTCAGCCAGAGGATGCGAGCAGTTTTCTTCATTTTTTTTCCCCAAAACCCCCCACAGCACACACCAATAGTCACCCACAACACACACCAACCACCCAAACACACAGCACAGCCAAACCCAACACAATCACAGCCAAAAGCATACAAACCAAGCAGCCACTGACTCAAACACACCCCCACATGCCACACAGCTCCACACGCACACGAATTTCCCGTTTCAAGTGTGATTTCTGGCTTCCCGCACGTTCGTGATATTTTTACACCAAATGCCGAATGCCAACGCCCAACGCCGAACACAATCTCAGTGATCCACCAGAACGGTGAACGGCCGAACCCGAACACACGAACCGAACACGGCCGAACCGAATGGCCGAACGCGAACTTGGCGATTCACCCAAATGGCCGAACCCGAACACACGAACTGAACACAGCCGAACTGAATGGCCAAACCCGAACTGCTATCTGTTTGCCCATCCCTATTGCATGAGCGGCATGGACAGTGTTCCTCGATCAGATAGCGGCCACTTATTGGCTAAGGGAAGTGCCACATCTGTGATTGAATCTTTTTGTGATGAGGGAAAAAAGGTGGCGACTAATACTGCCAGCCAGTGCTGGAAATATAGTCATCCAGTAGGTGCTCCCAGGTGGTCTGTGGATTTTGCCACACCTGCCCCAACTGCTCAGACCAGCACCTGGCCTCTGCGTGTCCTTGCACAAGACCGTGGGTGAAAGGAAAATCCAACTTCGGGGTGGTAGGAAAGGGGGGCCAAGCTGGTCAGCAACCCCTCCACCCCTCACTATCATATCAGGTTCATCAAGGAAATGAAAGAGGACTTGGGGACTTGAGTGGCATTTCTGGCGAGATTTAATGAAATCAGCGTCGGGAGGGAACAGCTTTTGCTAGAGCCACAGTTGCAGGTGCACTCCGACGCTGCCGGCAGTTCCAGTTTTGGGATGTTTTTCAAGGAAAGGTGGGCAGCTGCCCCCTGTTCACCCGAATGGAAGGAGGCTGGTGTCACCAAGGACCTTACCTTCCTCAAGTTTTTCCCCATCGTGCTCACAGTCCACCTATAGCCACAAGAATTTACAAACCACAGGGTTCTTTTTTGGTGCAATAACCTGACCATGGTGCACATCTTAAACATGCAGTCCTCCTGGTCTCCACGAGTTATGAAGCTGGTCAGGGCGTTTGTGCTCACCTGTCTGAATTTTAATATGCTCTTTCAAGCCAGGCAGGTACTCGGCATATTTATTTATTTATTTATTTCAAAAACTTATTACCTCACCCCTCCTGCCACAGGCAGCTCGGGACAGATTACAATAAAAAACAATTAAAACAGTTAAAACACATTAAAATCAGAAAACATTAAAAAAAACCAGCCTCCCCCCATCACCCCTCCCCCCCCACCACCAAATGCCTGGCAAAACAGCCAGATCTTGCAACTTTTCTGAAAAGAGGGGAGGTCCGGGGCCAGCTGGACCCCCACCGGAAGGGAGTTCCATAGGTGTGGCATGGCCACAGAGAGCGCCCTCTCCTGCATGGCCACCCGAGAAACTCGGGGGACCTTGAGCAGGGCATCCCCAGATGACCGCAGGGGCTGATCCAGGACACAGGGAGTGAGGTGGTCTCACAGATAGGCAGGGCCCAGACTGTTTAGGACTTTATAGGTTAAAACCAATCTATGGTGTTGCCGACTCCATCTCGCTTTCAGATGGAGCATTTCTGCTTACTAGCACCTCGAGCCAGGGCAAATCCAGAGCCACTGCTGCCATCAGTGCGGAATCTTCGGTCATAGAACTCTACTCTGCCGTTCAGGGATCACTGGCTCTGCGAACGAGGGATGCCTATGACTTGGCGTTCCATCAATTTCAGCAATATCGGCTCTTGCAAGAGTGAGAACCAGGTTTCCTGATCCCTGAGCCACAAATGCTCCAGTTCACCCTCCACCTGAGGCAGAGAGGGGCAGCCCCAGGCTCCATAGCTGGTAAATTGGCTGCACTAGGGTTCATGAGAAAGCTAGCCAGGCACCCACCACCTAACAGGGGTTTCTTCTCCAGACATCTCTTAGAGAATTGGGCCAGAGAGCAGGGTCACACTCCTGACCAAAGGACACCCATCACCCCCCACCCCCCTTGCTGCTGGACATATGTGGGATCCTCCCCCATGTTTGTTTTGACAGTTATGAGGTTTCTTTGTTTAGGACAGTATTTAAGCTAGCATTCTTCGGGGCCTTCCGCGTAAGCAAAGCGGACTTGTGGCCGAGTCAGCCAGGGATAGCACAGGTAGAGTGCTTAAGCTCAGCGATGTCCATATTGGGCCAGCGATGATGTCCCTGCTGATCTGCCACTCTAAAACCCACCAAAGAGGCAGAGGGCAAGGGGTTAGGCTAAACAGGGCCGGGACGCCTTAGCTCTGCCCCATCTGAGCAGTCCAGGCATACATGCACAGAAGAAGGGAAGAACTGTATTAAACCTTATATGGATGCAAATTGTGGAACTGTGCAAATATCACATGACAGATATATACAAAAACAATTATTTATTCCCATTCAATGGGTACTGTGGTAATTAAAATAGCAAGGCATGGACATCAATGATGTGTGTGTTACAATTTAACATACAACTGTATGCATCAGAAAGGGTCCCCACTGGAGCTCTGAATGGAAAAGAAAAACTTCAAAAGTCCAATCCTGGATTCCTGAGGAATATGGTTGATATGCCCATGATCTTTTCCTTTTTCAAATTGGGCTTCTTTGGCATGGGCCTTCAGCTACCTGCCAGACACGTTTTGGGGGATACCCCCTTCTTCAGTGGCTCCTAAATATTAAAGAAAATTTTCTACAATTCCAAAAAATCAACCAAGCATGTTGTCATAAAATTTGCATGTAAAGGTAATTCATTATGCATTTCAGGCATACCTTGTCATGCGTCCCCATTTTAGGCATACTGGGGGGGAGTTGCTGACCAGGTACCAATTTACATCTGTCCTCAGGTCTGCCGCAGCACACTAGGTTTTGACAGAGGCCGAATATGGAACAAATTAATTCCTGATAGGGGCTGCCAGTTTTGTGGCAGTGGCTGGGTTGTCATATCAGGACATACGAACAGTGGGCCGTTGGAGGTCGAGGACCTTCTGGTCTTATATTCAGCATCCCCCCCTCCATGGACATCCCTGGAATTCTTCTTTCCCAGGTGTACCCCCTTGTCGCCAGAGGCAAGTTTGGATTGTCTGTCACAGCCTGGTGCGCTGGGCGGGCAAAGCAGATGGTCAGATGCAGTGAGGAACTCAGCTTGGCCTGTTGGCATGTGCAGAGATACACTGGATGGGCCAGGGTGGCATGAGATGGCACCAGCTCTTGCCAACACTTCACAGGCCATACAGGGGGCACACGCCGGATGTCATCATCCTGCATTTGGGTGAGACTGACATACCCCCAACTGAAGGGCATGCACCTTATAAGGAATATCAAGAGTGATGTGTGGTAGATAAAGAGGCTTTTCTCATACGCCCTCATCGTATGGACTGATCTGGTAGAACAGATCTCATGGGATAAGGGGGTCCACCATAGGAAAATAGAAAAGACCTGGAGGAATCTCAATAATGACATGTGCCGGTGGCTGGTAAAATTGGGTGGAGAGTTCATTCTCAACCATGCCTTGTTGCATAAATGGTCTGAGCTGTACTGTCAGGACAGCGTGCACCTGTTGGCTGAAGGGACTGAGCGCTACCTAGAGGCCCTGAAAGAGATGGTAGCTTGTGTTTTAGAGAGGTTTTAGCTAGGTGGGGGCCAGGCTCGTCCAGGTAGCCCCACCAAACTCCTTAGTGGCAGGGATCCAGTACTGAGGGTTAAAACATAGAATATATTTTGATTAAAGTATAATTCATCTCCTTAAGAGTTAGGGAGGCCACACCTACCAGAAAATCAGGGGTATGGCTAGCGAGGGCGGTAGGGACAGGTATGGTCCTCCACCTGCAGGCTCTCTCCTCCTTACTCAAGTCCAGAAGGACTTTGGTCCCCCTCACCCAGGACAAGTGCCACAATGAGGGGGATACATTGTGTTTGTCATTGGGGGTGGTAATCGAGGGTATATCAAAACCACCCCTGAGTTGTTTGTGTTATGAAGAATTCAAGTACTGAACCTGAATTGCACTAGGTGATTTCCCCCTTCCTAATTCAATTATAATTGGTTTAATAAAGAGTGTGGCCATTTAAACCCAACACTTGGTGTCCTGTTTTCTTCGGTGCATTGGCAAATATATCTCACAGATTCCCTATTATTTTTGTCAAATGACAGGACAATTTGATAAAGTGAGCCAATTTCATAAGCAAATGAAATTGTCCCCTTGAAGACCATTATTCAGTTAAATAGCAGAACATGCAATGCCAGTCAGAAGCAGGCACCTGGCATGGCAGGGGGAAGGAGGCTGTAGGAAAGAGGATGGGGGCAACCCAACAGACTGACAGACACATTCACTGATCAATTACTGCATGCTTCCAGCTTTACAAGACCAATCGGTGGTGACTTCGAGGCAGGCAAAGTGGGCAGCCCTGAATTTATCATAGAAGGGACATAACTGGGACTTTGGGGATAGCATCGCAGCAATCAGGAGACAGAGTTTACACATCCAGGCAGGCCAATTATCATCAGATTCTACAGCACTGTAACCAGGACATAATAGAATATCTATTGGCTCTTTCCTAAACAGATGCTTTCGACTTCTCAGTAACAAGTGGGGGTTGGAGGAGAGACGTTGGGGTGGTCAGAGAACAGAATGAGGATATTTGGTTGACATTTCTGCTGACCAATTGGCATCACAAACCGATCTTATACCACAGTGACATGTAAGACAATCCCTGGCATAGGTTGGGTTTAGATGATCCTGAAAATGTGATATACAGCCCAGGCAAATTTCATGTGCACTTCTTGGACTACAAAGATGTTACAGTCAGACATACATTTATAAATTATTTGTATATGCCACCGGAACCCTTTATACAATTCTTCTGAAAGTTGGCATAGATATTTAAAATGGGGAAGGGTATAAATTTCTCAAGTTTTATCCACATTATATGGGAGACAAAGAAGTTACAGCTATGAATGTATATGCAGATTTTTTGCAAAATAGCATAATTCAACTGCTTATAAAATCGGATTCCTTTATCCAATCTTTCTGGAATTTGATACATTGAATGCCTTCCATTTGAGGTATAACTTCCCCACATTTCATCCAAATATAATGAAAAGCAAAAAGGATAAGAGCCAAAAACGTGTTTTCTATTGAAACCAATGGAAATCGAAAACAAAAACAAAAAGGAAATTTTAATATTTATGAAAAGGCATGCTGTGTTTGGTGCTGGAGGGACTGGGACTGTCTTGTCTGGAGGAGGCTGCTGTCACTCTGCTTTTCCCTCCCCTTTCCCAGGTAATAACTCCTAGGGCGGGGCCCTGTGGCCAGCTGCAAGCTGTGTTTGGTGCTGGGGGGACTGGGGCTGTCTTGACTGGAGGAGGCTTCTGTCACTCTGCTTTTCCCTCCCTTTCCTCAGGTAATAACTCCCAGGGTGGGCGTTATTACCTAAAGGGTGTCGGCCATTGGCTGGGGCCGTTTGCTGGGCTGGGGTGCCCGGGGGCCCTTCTGCCGGGCAGACACCACATTAGACACCATCCTGCCAGTGGCTCCTGGGGGAACAGACTTACTGGGGCTTTCCATCTGCCAGACCTCTGAGGGGATATGAGAAACTGACTTACCCAAGTGCTGATTACCATCTGCTGCCAGCTGCTGTTGCTCTGACTGGGCGGGCTCTGGGTCCTGCCACCTCACTGGACTCCTGACGGCCACCTGCGGGAGGAAAGATCCATGAGTGTGGGTGTGTGAGTGACTTTTGGACTCAGACACTCTATCCCACCACCCACACCCACCCCAACCCGGAAGCAGTGCGGGCACCAACAAAAAGCCATGAGCCATGAGCCAAAGGGCCACGGCCAAAGGGTTCAGGGTCCAAAGGGGGGTTAGGGGGTGACACTGCTGTGAGCAGTTTGGCAATTGTGTGTGTCACCATAGGGGTTGGTTGAGCATAGCACAACTCAGCGCCTCTAGGAATTTGTACAGTTGAATTTGAGGAATTATAGTGGTTCCTGATGGTTTTCCCCAGACTCAAATCGGTTGGGTGACCGGATATATTTGGGCCAGCATTGGGACAGAGGGACAAGAACTCTAAAATCATGACCAAAAGAAGCAAACACCAGAGGGGGGTGGGGATGAGGACCTGGTCTGTCACAAGACAACTTAGGCTAGAGGACTTTCCACAAACCCCTCAGGCAGAAAATCCTCCAGAGGAATTAGCATCGCAAGTACCAGCAGGAAGATAGGGGGCTATCCCAGATGGTAATGAGACACCCTCTGACTCATTGCAAGAACCTCCCCAACCGAGCCCCACACACTCTGCTGGCTCCCTGAATACAGAAGGCACCCGTGGTATTCCTTCCCCTCTTCTTCCTTCCCTTTCTGAAATCATGGGGAACCAATGTTTTTTAATTGGTGATCTTGTGGCCAAATTATATGCTGAGCTTGAGGGCCTAAATACTATGCTGGACTCCCAGCTTCTCCAGGTTAAAAATATTACCCATAAGATGAAGGAGTGCAAGGAAGTAATAGCGGGGCTGGCTGACAGTAGGATTCGTCAGGGGATCCCAGTAGCTTGCCAAACTCAGGGAGAGGTTGAGATTAAGGAGCAAGATGCCATCTCCACTCGAATAGAGGATGGGGGAGGCCCCTTGGACGCCATGGGAGAACAACCCCACAAACTTGAATCGAAAGCCCTTGCTTTGAGAATAGCCTCCACCCCTTTGGGGTATTGGCCATTGTAGAATTCTAGGCACCGTATGAGGTGGCATATCTCCAACATAATAGGGATTTTAGTTCCCTTACATCATATTACTCGGGTGGTACATTTACCTGCCATGGGGTATTTCCAGTGCCTGGTGATTTATTTTGGCCATTCTTTGATAATTGATAGTCTGATTCACCATGTGGGTCTTTTTGTCTCTTGGGGCATTTATCTCAGTAGGGTTTATAAAGACCCAGAGGTGTGCCCCCTGTCCTCCAAAATACCATATGATCGTGATGGGCCATCTCGTCAGATGAATCTGGCTTCTGCTGTAAACAGCAATGATCCAAATACTATCCAATTACCCAAAAGATCTTTTAGGAATTCATCTACTAATCCTATTGAGGCCAGACTTTGGGTACTAGCATCTCAGGGGTCAGACCATACTCTTTTGTATCCTAATAACCCTACCAGCATCAGGCCACCTAGAATGTCTAATAGGCAGTCCTCCTCCTCCAGTTAAAGAGGATATTCACATAGTGGGATCCCTAGGATCAAACTCTTTACCCTTGATGCCTTGTCAGGGCTTTAGAAACCTATCTCAGCCCTTAAATGTGCCATCTCCAGCTACAGATGATCGAGCGAGGTCTGTGGGGATTGAATGCGGAGATAATGATGCTGCTATCGATACTCTGTGACTATCCTCTCCCCCCAGTTGCTCTCCTCTGACTATTTGTTCATGGAACATTGGGGGCTGGGTCAAGCATAGGAATGATTATGATTTTGTCGCCTATATTAAAAAACACCAAATCATATTTGTGCAGGAGACCTGGACCAAGGAATGCTTGAACCTAGATGGGTATATGGCCCCACCCGGAAGTAGCTGGGGGCTAAAAGCCCCAGGGACAGCGGCTGAGCTGCAGGAGCCTGCAGGGGGGTTGATTCCATCTGCAACTACCTGTTGCTGGTGCGGGGGGGCTTTTGGGCTCTGCCGCTGGTGCTCCGCTGCTGCTCCTGTTGTTGCCTCCGCTGTTGGTGCCATCCCCGCTGCTGCTACCGCTGCCGCTGCTCCGCTGCCACTGGGACCTGCAGGGGAAAGAAGAACTGACAGTGAGATGTGGGGGAGAGGGGGGGGAATCGCAGAGGCCAGCCACGTGGGCTGACCTGTCCCCTCCCCCCCCACCCGGAAGTAGCTGGGGGCTAAAAGCCCCAGGGACAGCGGCTGAGCCGCAGG
>QEPC01005277.1:44603-76243 GCA_003113815.1 Sphenodon punctatus
CAGCCTGGGAGGGGGAGGGAATTTATTTTAATTTATTGCATTGGTTTCAATGGGGACACAGCGCCCCATTGAAACCAATGCAATAAATCCGGCACCGGTATACCGGATTTAATCCGGGAATCCGGTTTTTGTGAAACCGGTAACCGGTAAATCCGGTAGCCGGTAATGGGCCCGGGGTCCCGCCCCTAGCAGTTACTAATGGATTGATTATGGCCACCATGGATGTGGCCTCTCTTTATACCAATATCCCTCAGGAAGATGCTTTAGAGGTGATTAGGGAGGTCTTGAATAAAAGACAGCAACCACATATTCTGGTTACCAACTATTTGGTACAGATGGCAGAGTTTGTCCTAACCAAAAGTTTTTTTGAATTTGGTGACCAGCTATTTTAACAAATTAGTGGTGTGGCCATGGGATGTACCCTAGCCCCTGAGTTGACCAATCTATATATCGAGAGGTTTGAAAAAAAGTATATATATATATATATATATATATATATATATATATATATATATATATATATGACAGTGCCATATATATATGACACTGTCAGGAAGAAATATCACGGTAACATATTGCTTTATAAAAGATATATTGATGACCTTGTATTTCTCTGGGTGGGTGATTTGGATGATTTGCTCACATATGTGTGCTATAAGGCCGGCCTGCTTAGCCACTGTTTTTTTTTCTTTTGTGACTGGTCATTTTCCAGGTGGGGAAGCTTTGTGTGCTGGGGTTGGGGTGTGTGTGTTTTGTTGTGCATGGGTATGCAGCTCCCCCCCTCCCCGTTAGCAGGACAGCTGAACCAATGCCTGCGGCCGTCCTGCTTGGATGTGCCCTGATACAGTGGCCCCTTGAAGGTTCCCCATCTCTTCCTCCCCTGGCCCCTGGCCAGCCTCCCTCCCTCATATTGGGCAGGAATATGTCTGCCCTGTGTGCATGTGTGTGATTCCCAGACCCGCCATGCCTGGTCGTTATTAGCTGGCCAAGGTCACCCGTCTGTGTGCCGACAGCTCCGGCTCCTTCTGAGCTCATTTTCAACCATTCTCCATCCACCTCTGGTGTGCTCCTGCTTGCTTCCTCTGTACTAAACTTGTCTAACCATGGATCCAGCAATGCCTTTGACCACTGGGCCTGTGAGGAGTGGCCAGTGTATGCCACTATGCTGCTGGGTACCCTGTGGCAGAGCAGCAATGTCCAGCTGTTGGTGAGCGACCCCCTTTCTGTGGGTGATGGCTTCAATCTCCTGTCTCATTACATGTGACTGATGGGACACCCCTTGGGGGTCTTGAGTGCCAGAAGCAGTCCAAGGAGCTCAGATTTGCACCCCAACACCACCATGACCATGGGCCCCTACCTGCTGTTGTGCTGCCATTGGAACCCCGGGAGATAGCTGCTGCTCGCGAGGTGGCTGGTCATCACGAATTCACATTGACCCTCCAGGCTGGTGGTCCATATGTTGCTAGCTGCTACACCAGTGTCCACCTGAGCACCCGTGGCATCTCTCGGCCACCAGGGGATTGCCAGACCCGCCTGGAGGAGCTGGGTTTGCTGCCCCCTAAGGTCAGTGGCCCCTTCCTGACTGGGATGCCCACAGAGCTGGAGATGCCTGCCCTGAGAGCTGTGCTGAGCTGTTCCAATGTCGGGGCTACTGCTGCCATGGGCCAGCCCCTCCTGCCCTGCTTCATGGTGGATGCCAGATGAGTGCCCATGGTTACTGCTTGGGCCTCTTCACCTGGGAGGGCCTTGTCCAGGGGCCCATGTTCCCTGAGCTTCCAGTGCCCACACCATGAGCCTGCCATTGCTGCAACCTCCTTCGTGGATACCGGGTCCCTGTGATGGAATGGCACTCCTGCTTTCCTGTGGCCATTCTGCTGGCTTCTGCCCCACTTCATGTACCCTCCACCTATTTCCCTGAGGTCTATGGGGCTCATGTCAAATACTTTCTTGGCAGGTCAGGCGGAGGACCCCTTGGACCCTTTCTTTTTGCTTTATGGCTCTGTGTCTGTACCCAATGATGCTACCCGTGTCCCTGGCATCTGCTCCCTCTGGCCAGTGGTTTATTGGCACCCTGTGTCAATAAATGATTGCCTTGATTAACAGCCTGTTGTCTCCTGCTGTGTCTGTGGGTCCTTTGCACTGACTGCTCATGGTGCTGGTACTGGTGGTCCGGAAGAGGTTTGTGAGCCTTGGGGGACTCTGAGAAGTGGTAGAGTGGAATGGTTGATTCACTGGCAGCACCTTGCCATCAGCATGTTAGGCATGGTGCTGTATTGGCCATCTGTTTCTGTATGGGGGGGGAATATCCCAGCTCCAGCGATGTCTGGTGTCCGTGCACTGTGCGGTCTCTTGCAGCTTGTTGTGCATTGTCACTGGGCGTTACTGTGCAGCAGGGCTCTGGTGTTCCCCTTTTTGCCACCCAGGTGTTCCTCTTTTTAGTGGTGTTCCCTTGGCTCTATGAGCCCCATGGCATGTTTCAAGGGTGCGATGGCTCCCAATACAGCCATGCACCTAGCTGCCTGGGCATTGGGGCTGTGTGCTTGTGCATGGCTTCAAGTGCCTGCTGTACTGCTCCTTTTTCAACTGACCCAGACCCGGCTGTCTCATTGCTATCCCAGTGTTTGCAGGCCATGCCGGAATGGATGCAGCAGAGCAGACTGAAGCTCAACACCGATAAGACAGAGGTGATGTTGGTGGGGAGAGCGAGGGAGGTAGTGGCCCCCCTGGTTGGGGGAGCTTGCCCTCCTATAGCTCAGCAGGTCCGGAGTCTGGGGGTTGATATTGGACGCTGACCTTTGCCTGGAGCTGCAGGTGGAGGCAGTCGCTAAGGCTGCCTTCCGCCAGCTGTATCTGGTGCATAGGCTGTGTCTGTTCATCTCCAGCCTGGACCTGGCCTCCCTCATTCATGCTTTCATCACCTTGAGGCTGGACTACAGCAACGCGCTCTACGTGGGGCTTTCCTTGTTCCTGGTTCGGAGGCTGCAGCTAGTGAAGAATGTGGCGGCCCATCTGCTTTCAGGGACGGGTCATTGGGAGCATATTACACCTGTGCTCCAGACTCTGCACTGGCTGTCAATAGCGTGCTGAGCCAGGTTCAAGATTTTGGTGTTGATCTATAAGGCCCTTCACGGTCTGGGCCCTTTGTACCTCAGGGACCGCCTCGCCCTCTGTGCCCTAGAGCGGCTCCTGCAGTCAACTGGGGGTGCCTTCCTGGAGGTTCCCCACGTAAAGCGGGGGGCCCACAATGGAGAGGGCATTCTCCCTTCCAGAGGAAGTTTGCCTGGCCCCAAGCCCACTGTCATTCCGGCGGTGTTGTAAAACCTGGCTGTTTGCCCAGGCCTCTGGGGGTGGGTGGGGTGGGTTAGGGTTAAGGTTTTTTCACCACTATCCTGTTTTACTGTTTTAATTTCCGGGGCCCTGTTTTAAACATTTTTATTGTTGATTATTTTAAATTTTTTTATATTGTTTGTATGTATTTATAATGTTGGAAGCCGTCCCGAGCTGTTTACAGAAGGGACGGGGTACAAGTGACAGAAATAAATAAATAAATACCATTGCCTCTTGTTATGGGCCTCCATACCTGTTTGCCTCCCTGCCACCCCCCAGTCTTGGGTAGGGATGGGAGAACAGAATGGAGTTCAGAAATTGGGTTCAGTTTGGTTTGGTTTGAAATTCGAGTTTGGTTCGAAAGTTCGGTTCGGTCAACCAAACAGACCAAGTTTGGTCAAATTCCGAACTTCTGAACCAAGTTCGGTCATTCAAAACCAGTTTTTTTTGGTGTGTGTTGCCACTAGGTATGGGCGAACAGAATGGAGTTCGGAAATTTGGTTCAGTTCTGTTCTGTTTGAAATTCAAGTTCGGTTCGGACGTTCAGTTTGATCGACTGAACAGACCGAGTTCGGTCCAAACTCCGAACTGCATTTGCCCATCCCTAGTCTCAGGTGGTTTTGCATTCTCCCTGGGGCATGGTCCTTGCATCTCTGTGTGTGCTACTGTCCCTTTATATTGCCCTGGCCTCATTCTGGTTCCAACCCCGTGGTGCATTGTGGCTAACGCTAGGGGTGGGACTACTGGATCATCCGGTATCCGATACTGCCGGTATTTGGTGTACAGGCAGTATCGGATTAAACCCTGTAATTCGGCCCATTTACCGGATTCCCCCGTACCGGATTTTTTACATTGCGGCCATTCAAATGAATGGCTGCATTGTAAAAAAAAAACACCAAAAAACCCCACATTACTTTCCCTCTTGAGTCCAGGCTGTGCAGGTGAAAGGGGGGACACCCCCCACCCACCCTGCCCAGCCTGGCTTTAAAAAAAAAATTTTTCCCCCGAAGTCCCTGCTAGTGCGGGCTCCAGGTCACCGCCGGCGATCCAGAGCCCGCACCAGCAGGTACGATCCCTGGGGTGGGGGTGATTTAACACACACCCCACCCCAGGGATCAGATCACCCTTCCACCTAGTCCTACCTCCCCACCCAGGGATCGCCTACCTTGCGCTCTGGGCGGCGGCAGTGGTCCGACTCCAGTGCCTTCAGCGCTGGCTGTGGCTGCCGGCTTCAGCGCTACTAGGTCTTCCAGGGAAATTCGGAAGTTCACCGGAAGGCCTTGTAGCACTGAAGCCGGCAGCCACAGCCAGCGCTGAAGCCACCGGAGTCGGACTGCCTCCGCCGCCACCTGGAGCACAAGGTAGGTGATCCCTGCGTGGGGAGGTAGGGTGATCCCTGGGGTGGGGTGTGTGTTAAACCACCCACCACCCCAGGGATCACCCTAGTACCTGCTGGTGTGGGCTCCGGGTCGCCGCCGGCGGCCTGGAGCCCGCACTAGCAGGGACTTCGGGGGAATTTTTTTTTTTTTAAAGCCAGGCTGGGCAGGGTGTGTGGGGGGTGCCCCCTTCCACCCGCACAGTCTGGGAGGGGGAGGGGGTGGGGTTTTGTGCTTTTTTCCATTGATTTCAATGGGGACATTTCCCCATTGAAATCAATGGAACAAATCCGGTACCGGTAAACTGGTACACAGATCCAGCAATCTGTTTTTTTAAATCTGGTAACCGGTAAATCCGGTAGCCGGTATTTGCCCAGATGTCCCACCCCTAGCTAACGCCCCCTATAATTCCCCCATTCCTCCTCTTGCAGCCATGGAAGGGTGTTGCTGTCGGAGAGTCCCTGACCATGAGTCTGGGCAGGCTGCTGGGTGTGATCCATCTCCCTTTGTGATCCCTTGGGGGATGTCTCTTGGGTGCTTTCCTCGCCTGTTGCTGGCTGGGAGTGGGGTGGGAGGACCGGGGTGTGTGTGTTCTGTGCTTTGGGATAAAGACCTACATGCTCCCCCTATTATGGCCCAATCCCCGTCCCCACCTTTCGCTTCCTCTTCCCTTTTAGCTGCTGTGTTTGTGTTCCTGACTGTGCTGTGACTGTGGGAGATGGCCGTGCAGCTCCAGAGAGTGGAATCTGAGCTTTGTGCAGGGGCGGGGGTGTACCAGGGGATCTGTGAGTTACCTCTTTGTGTGTGTTTCCTGACCCGACCCCTTTTGTGTGTGTTCCCTGGATGTTGCAGCCCATGGCCTGCCCTTATGGTGCGCTCTGTCTCCCTCTCTCCTTTAGTGCAGGCTATCTTTAACAAGAGGACCAGAGAGCATGAGGAAATAGTTCAGCTGCTCCTGCATGTCCTGAAGTGGGTGCACCAGTTAGATTGTGCCCAGGTGGTCCGGTGGAGCTGTGTCCGGGGTTGCTGGCCCTACTGAGGGCATGGATCCCCCCACAACAACCTGTAGCCACTCTGTTTCTATGTTTGTTCATTTACCTGAGCCTGTTGCTCTTGGTGATTTTTTATTAAAGTATTTTCTGAATTGTTCCCCCCTGGTGTCTGTGTTCTCCTTCCTTCTGGTGTTCTCGTCTGTGTGGGCCATTTCTGGTTGGTGTGGGGTGGTTGTCTGGCAAGGCATGTTTCCATAGATGTGTGTCCCCTCCCCCCCGTGGGTGTCCTTTGTATCTGTGTGTTCTCTGTGGCTTGGCCCTTTGTCCCCTGTCCTCTCAGTCTTGCCCCATCCACTGTTTATGTGTGGCCCTGTGTCCCCCCCCCCATGGGCCCTGGTGTCCTGTCCTCTCTTCCCTGTTGTTTGGCTGGGCATGTGTGCTGGGGGGATGCCTTTTCTCCTGGACCTTGGTGTTTCTCGCCTCCCCCTTACCTGGCATTGTGTGGGGCTCTACCTTTGCCCTGTGTATCCCCCACCCCATGCTTTGTGCATTGCTGCAGTGTAGCAGCCAGGTTGTCACTGTTGGACAGCACCTCTCCTCTCTGTGCCCTCTGACCCTGCCTCCTCCATGTGCTTTGCCGTCTGCCAGTGTCACCTTGCAGCCCTTTTCTGTGCCTGGTGTTTTGTGGTTTGGGGGGTGCCGTGGGCTGTGGACCTAACTGGGGGGGGATTCTGTGGCTCCCACCCATTACAGGGATTGCCTTTTTGTTGTGGGCACTGTGCTCTGCCCCTCACCCGCCCATTCAGGTCCCCCTGATCTCTCTCCCTGCTTGGTTCCCCTGTGTGCTTGTGTGAACTGTGGTCTGTGAGCGGGGTCTGGGGTTTTAGGAGTCTGGGGCTCCCGGCTGTCTGGCCAGTGTCTTGGGG
The DNA here is from genome assembly GCA_003113815.1 of Sphenodon punctatus. Lineage (NCBI taxonomy): Eukaryota > Metazoa > Chordata > Lepidosauria > Sphenodontia > Sphenodontidae > Sphenodon > Sphenodon punctatus. The sequence goes on from QEPC01005277.1 coordinate 51,225, forward strand.
TTTGACTGGGGCTGCTTCTTTGTATCTCTTGACCTTCCAGTTCCCTCCTTCCCCATCCACTCAGAGTTTGGCAGTGTTGGGGCGGTGCCGTGTCCCATGGCTTCATTTGAATGACAGAATGCTAGAATGATAGAAATTATTCATAAAGGGGTAGAGGGTAAAACTGAAAATATCATAATACCTCTTTATAAATCTATGGTGCAGTCTCATCTCAAGTATTGTGTCCAGTTCTGGTTGCTCCACTGCAAAAAAGATATAATAGAAATAGAAATGGTACATAGAAGGCCAACAAAAATGATAAAGGGTATGGAATGGTTCCTGTATGAAGAGAGACTTGATAGGTAGAGTTCTTCAGCTTGGAGAAGAGACGAATGAGAGGAGATATGACAGAAGTTTATAAAACCATTAGTGGTGTGGAATGAGTAAATCGGGAACAGTTATTTACCCTTTCAAATAGTACTAGAACTAGGGGACATCCCCCAAAAACTAACAAGTAGCAGATTTAAAACAAATAAAAACATGTTTGTTTTTTTCACACAACAAATGTTGAAGTTGTAGAATTTGTTGCCAGAAGATGTGGTCAAGGCCACTAGTATAACTGTGTTTAAAAAGGGATTGGACAAGTTTCTGCACGATAGGTCCATTCAAAGTTATTATCCAGGTAGGTTTTGGGGAATAGATCAACCCATTGTGACCTGTTGGGTACTTCTTCCAAACAACCGTGATTGACCACTGTGAGAGGCAGGTGCTGGGTTCTATAGACCATTGGTCTGATCCAGGATGGCACTACTTATGGTCTTATGTTCTCTGATGGAAATCTTCCCAATGATGTTTACTCAGTTTCTGACAATCTTCTTCACATCATTACAAGTTTATTGCTGCAACCATAGTTTATAACAAGAAAATTAAATTAAACAATACAAATAAGCATTACAAATAAACATAATTTACAACACGGAAGGTTAACAAAGAGAACAGAAAAAAAACAGAAGAAACAAAAAAGAATTTCTACAAATGATCAAGAGGACATAAGAACAAACCTTTTCAGAAGGACTCATCTACTGGTGTAACATTAGAACACTTACCCTGAAGAGACCGCCTGTGAGCTGCTAGTGCAAAAGCAAAATGAACAATTTTCAGGACAAATTGGTCAGACAGGTTTGCCAGCAAAAAAGATCATTTAAATGTCATATCCCAGTGCAATTGCCCCACTAATAATGCGGTTAGAAAAATTGTTCGGATCTCTGCAGAAGCCCTGCACTGAAATAAATAATGACTAAGATCTTCAATCTTACCTGATTTACAAGGGTCTCTGATCTAAGGGAATCTCCAAGTATCAACCTTCTAAAACAGTGGATGGCATTTGCTGAAACCTCAGCAAGGTAAACTGCCTTCTGAGCACAAAAATATCAACAATTACCAAATAGCACTCCAGTTGGTGCTGAGTTTTTACTTTCCTATACCAAGGGGAAATCCTAACTAAAGATAGTGTAGCCAAGTCTGATTGAAGAAAAATATCATGAAATCTAGATCTAACTATAACCTTAGCCTTTTCTCACCAAATGTTAGCAAACACTGCTGTGTTAGGAAATCCTGCTCTGTATCTCTGTGGGTGTTTGCCAGCAAAGCCGCGCACGGGGGGCTATCAGACTGGCCGAACCCCGTGCATATCCTGGCTGCTCATTTCCTCTCACAGCCATAATATGAGTGTGAGTGTTTGGGGGGAGGGGGGGGGAAGGGAGAGGTGTGAAAGCGGCTTAAGTTACTCTTACAAGAAAAACTAATATCATTTTGGAGCTGTTCATCCAAGCAAAGCTTGGTTGTTATCCAAAGATCTTAAATGCAGCCAATAATATACCATCTGCAAATGGGCCTTCATCTTAACAGGAAGGATACCTGCCTCCACTCTGACCATGAAAGAGGGAGTTCCCTTGGGAACTCTGAAGATAGTTTGTAGCAGAGTGTTCTGACAGATCTCAAGATCAGCACAAACACAATAGCCCCATAATTCAGCATTGTAAAGGGCCTGAGGGCAAAGTTTCTGTTCTAGAAGTCTGAGATCAGGGACAACCAGCTTTCCCCCAAATGATCTCCAAAATTTTAATACCCCATGTGTGGATTGCATCACTTTTAACTTGGTAGATCCTAAATGCTCCTGTCAGGATCTCGACGATGCAAATATCATACCCAAGTGTTCATAACTTTTAACTTGTTCTATGGGGACTGAATCTAGGGCTCAGCTGTGCAATTAGTATTTCTTAGAAAAGATCATAACCTTGGTCTTATCATAATTAATCTTTAGATGATTACTTTTACAGTATTCACCAAGATCAGAAAACAGCCTTCTAAGACCAGTCTCTGCATTTGATAGTAATATCATATCATCTGCGTAAAGCAGGATAGATATTTGCTTCTCTTGAATTTTAAGTAGAAAATAATAGTCCCCTTGGAATTTAATCAAAATATCATTAATGAAAAAGTTAAAAAGTAAGGGGGCTAAAGCACAATCCTGTTTCACACCATTAGTAGAGCATATGGACTCCTTTATAATTTGGTTCCTTTATAATTTGTTCCAGTCACTTACTGGGTATTGAAGTCAGGCTAACTGGTCAGTTATTCCCAGAATTCTCATTTTCTGCTTTCTTAAGTGGTTCTGTTGACTCCAATGGGAATGGGGGTTTATTTTATTTTTTTATTTTTTTATTATTTATTTCTTTGTATTTATTGGCCAACTCCTCATGCCTGCGGCATCCTGGGGTTGATCACAGCAGATAAAACAATATTAAAATACATAAAATTTCAACAATATAAACAATTAAAACTACCCACCCCACTCCGATCCCAAAATTCCCCCTGGCAGACCTCAGGGGGCCCCCTGTGGTGCGGAAGGTGAAGAGGTCCCCAAGGTATGAGGGGCCCAGACCGTATAGGGCTTTATAAACCAACACCAGCACCTTGAACCTGGCTCGGTACGCTATAGGCAGCCAGCGCAGAGCATGGAGCACAGGTATAATATGCTCCTGTCGCCTAGTCCCTGTAATGAGACGGGCCGCCACATTCTGCACCAGCTGCAGCCTCTGAACCAGAATCCAGGGAAGCCCCACGTAGAGTGCATTGCAGTAGTCTAGCCTCGAGGTGATGAAGGCATGAATAAGAGTGGCCAGGTTGGGCCCGGAGATGTATGGTCGCAGCCTCCGCACCAGATACAGCTGACGAAAGGCAGCTTTAGCCACTGCCTCCACCTGCTGATCCAGATGGAGGCCCGGATCCAAAACCACCCCCAGACTTCAAACCTGCTGGGCTATGGGAGGGTAGACCCCCCCCCCACCAGAGGGGTCGGAAGCTCCCTCGCCCTACCCACCACCATCACCTCAATCTTATCAGGATTGAGCTTCAGTCTGCTCTGTCGCATCCAATCCACCACAGCCTCCAAACATTGGGAAAGCAATGAGACAGTGGGATCTGGGTCTGTCGAAAATGAGAGGTACAGCTGAGTATCATCAGCATACTGGTGACATCGCACCCCGAACCCTCTCACAATCTCCCCCAGGGGCTGCATATACACATTAAACAAAGGTGGAGACAGAATTGAACCCTGCGGAATGCTGCAGACCAAGGCCCAGGGGCTCAATGTTTCAGCTCCCAGCACCACCCACTGGCTTCTCCATGAGAGGAAAGATCAGAACCACCCAAGTACAGTCCCGTCCAGACCCCCCAGGACTCGCAGCCGCCTCAACAGCAGTCCAGGGTCCACGGTATCAAAAGCGGCCAAGAGATCTAGCAGTATCAAGAATGTAGAACATCCTGCATCCATATCCCGGTGGAGATCATCCATCAAAGCCACACCATCACCATCTCAGTACCATAGCCAGGGCGGAACCCAGATTGAAAAGGGTCAAGGAAACCGATACGGTCCAGATGCGCCTGGAGCTGCAGAGCCATGGCCTGTTCAATAACCTTCCCTAAAAAGGGAAGATTAGAGACAGGAGGGTAATTGGCAAGTGTGTCCACATCCAGCGAAGGCTTCTTCAGCAGGGGGCGCACCACAGCCTCCTTGAGGCAGGGCGACAACCTCCCCTGCCGAAGGGACGCATTAACCACCCTCACCAGAATCAACCCCAACGTCTCCCTGGAAGCCTTTACCAACCAGGATGGGCATGGATCTAGTTCACAACTTGTGGCTCGCATAGACCCCAAAACATCCAACCCATCGGCTGGCATCACTTCCTGAAACTCCTCCCAGAAAGATCGACCAGACGGTGCCTCCATAACCTCACACTCCTCACCTACTGTGTCCAACCCGGTGTCTAAATTACTCTGAATCTGAGCAATCTTGTCTGCAAAGTAGGTGGCAAACTCCTCACAGCGGGCCTGGGACACGTCCCCGTCCAGGCAGAGGGAGGCCGGACTGACCAGCCCCCGCACCACTCGGAACAGCTCCGCTGGATGCGCCTTTGCAGATGCTACGATGGTAGCAAAAATTTCCTTCTTTGTTGCCCTCACAGCCTCAACATAGAGTTTTGGTGGTGTTTGGAGTAAGGGTACAAGGGGGTGGTCAGGGACAGTTTTTCGTGGGGTTTGTGGTCAGGTTGGGGAGGAGAAAGGTTGGGGTCTTGTGTTTTTATCCTGTTTTATATGTTTTGTTTTTATTTATTTTTGTAAGCCACCCTGAGCCATCTGGGAAGGGCAGGGTAGAAGTCTAAATTAAAATAAATTTAAAACAGGTCTTGTGGAACCAGTCCTAAAAACACTTATTGTGCATAAGTCCTATTGGTTTCAGTGGGACTTGTCATGACTACGGGCACAATCCTCATCCATCCCGGAGCACAAGAGGGTTGCACAGTCGTACGTTGCATGCCAAAGTGCCATACTAGATGTAAGTGGGTACCAAATCCTCATTCACAGCAAGATGCATTGCTGCCAGCTCCCTAATCGCATTTGTGGCCTCTCTGAGAACCCAGCACATGCTCTCATTGCCATCAGCATTTATGAGCAGTCTGACCACTTATAACTTGTCCCAAATACAGAGGTGCAATCCATGTTCTCACATCATAGGCAGCAGGCCACTGACTGGCTATGCTGCCTCCGGTGCCCGAACCCATGCCCCATGGATCCCCCATGCACTCCCATATGCGCACACACACACGCACACACACACACACATGCATGTGATTTCCATGCAGCACAGTGTGCCTGCAACTGAGGCTTATAGTTTCTTTGTGGGATCTGTGGGGCATGGGATTGACCCTGCCCACTATAAATTAAGAATATGGCACCCATTTTATTTATTTATTTATTTAAAACCATTTCTAGCCCGCTCCCTCCTGCTCACAACAGCAGCTCGGGGTAGCTCACAACAAGATTTGAAAATATAAACAATTCAATAATTAAAATCAAATACATAAAATTTATATAAAAATCATTAAAAGAGAAGAACCAAACTCTCACCCCACACTCAACCTTATCCCATCCTACCTGTCTTCCTCCCCAAAAGCTGGATGGAGCAGCCAGGTCTTACACTGTCTCCGGAAAGAGGGGAGGTCTGGGGCCAGGCAGGCCTCCATCATAAGGGAACTCCACAGCCCAGGAGAAGTCACTGAGAATGCCCTCCCAACCGTTGCCACCCAGGAAACCCAGGGGACTTTGAGTTGGGCATCCCCGGCCGAACGCAGGGGCTGCACCACGACCCAGGGCATGAGGTGTTCCTTCAGGTAAGTAGGGTCCAGTCTGTTTAGGGCTTTATAGGTCAACACCAACACCTTGAATTGGGCCCAGAACACAATAGGCAGCCAGTGCAGGGAATGAAGCACCGGTGTAATGTGCTCGTGATGACCCGTACCCATAAGGAGGTGGGTCACCCGGGCTGCGTTGCAGGAGGGGCGGGATATAAATTTGTATAAATAAATAAAAATAAATAAATTCTGTACAAGCTGCAGCCTCTGGTCTGTCACCAAAGGTAGCCCCACATAGAGTGCATTGCAGTAGGCCAGTCTAGAGGTGATGAAGGCAAGGATGATGGTGGCCAGGTCAGAGTCTGAAACATATGGCCACAGCCGTCACACCAAATGTAACTGGCGAAAGACAATCCTCGCCACTGCTGCCACCTGGGAATCCAGGCGGAGCTTCAAATTGAGAAGCACCCCCAGACTATGAACTTGAGTAGCTAAAGGGGGGCAGACCCCATCAATGATGGGGGACACCACACCTTCATCCCTACCCACCAACATCACCTCTGTCTTGTTGGGATTCAGTTTCAGATGAGTTGCCCACATCCAATCCCCCACAGCCTCCAGACACTGGGTAAGCACCGACACTGCCAGATCTGGGTCTGCAAAAAAGGAGAGGTAAATGTGTGTATAATGGCTTACTGAGGGCAACATATGCCGAACCGTTTCACAACCTCATCCAAAGGCTGCATGTACACGTTGAACAGGAGAGGGAATAGAACAGAACCCTGCGGGACTCCACATGTGAGGTTTCGGGGAGATGATGAACACTCCCCAAGCACCACCTGTTGAGTTCTCCCAGCCAGGAAAGAGTGGAACCATTCAAGCACAATTCTGCCCACCCCAGCCCGGTCCCATAGACGGATCACTAACATCTCATGGTCAACTGTATCAAACACGTGTATTAAGTGTGTAGTGTGAAATTTTGGCATGTACCTTACACGTGTGCAATGGTTTATTCAGTGTTTGGACTGAGGTGTCAGATTGCCTGTCTCTCCAGTTCTCTGAAACTCATCTATCCTCCATGATGATTTCATGGTTACATTGACTTGTTCTCTTGACACCCATGTCCTTCTGACTTAAATACATTTTAATTTTGGGTTCGGGGTCTGGTGTCATCAATATGCTGATGGGTCATCAATATGCCAAATCTACCTCTCATTTTAAGCTGACCCTGGTCTGGCAGTCTCATTGCTTACCCGGTGTTTGGCAGCTGTGGGGGACTGGATGAGGGTGGGCCATCTGAAGCTGAATTCCCACAAGACGAAGGTGATGCTGGTGGGTAGAGCTGGGGGGGTGGAGGTCCCCTTCACTGATGGCGTTCACCCTTCCCTGGTTCCTCAGGTTCATAGTCTGGAGGTGCTCCTCGAATTTCAGCTCCGCCTGGATGTCCAGATGGCAGCTGTGGTGAAGAGTGCCTTCTGCCAGCTACATCTGGTATGGTGATTTTGGCTGTACATTTTGGAATCAGACCGAACCACCATCGTCCATGCCTTCATCACTCCAAGACTGGACTACTGTAATGCTCTCTATGTGAGGCTACCCTTGGTGATGGTCCAGAGACTGCAGTTGGTGCAGAATGTGGCCGCCCACCTCCTTACGGGGATGGGTCTCCATGAGCATATAACACCTTTACTTCCCTATAGTCTTCGGGGCTCGTTTCAAGGTGTTCATTCTTACCTATAAAGCTCTAAGCCCTGCTGGACCACGTCACTCCCCAGGCTCTTGACTGGCCCCTGAGGTCCGCTGGAAGCACCCTCCTTGAAGTCCCCTGGGTATCCTGGGGAGTGACCATGGAGAGGGCATTCTCGGTGGTTGTGCCTAGGCTGTGGAACTCCCTGCCAGTAGAGACTCAGATGGCTCCAGACATCCCCTCCTTTTGCCGATACTGCAAAACCTGGTTGTTTGGTCAGGCTTTTGGTGAGGGAAATGGGTGAGGGGTGTGTGTGTGTGTGGGGGGGTTATGATGGGGAGGTTTGCATTTTTTACTTTCCCTGATGTCCCTAACGGGATTGGAGGTTTTACTGTTTTATTGTTGTTATGTATTTATTTTTATTTATTGCATTTATATTATTGTTTTTATATTTTTTATAAACTGTTAGTCACCCTGAGCTGCTTTGCAGGAGGGGTGGGGTACAAATTGTAGAAATAAATAAATAAATAAATAAATGGTCCGGGACCAGTCAATACCTCACTCCCCAGATCTTTGATTGGCTCCTGTGGTTGGACGGGGACACCCAGTTAGAAGTTCCCCACATGCAGGGGGGGTCATGTTCGAGAGGACATTCTTGATGGCAGCACTGTGGCTGTGGAACTCCCTGCCAGTTGAGGCACATTTGTCCCCTGATTGCCCCTCCTTCAGACTCTGTTGCAAAACCTGGCTGTTTCGCTAGGCTTTTGGTGGTAGAGATGGGTAGTGGGTGGGGGGGGGCGGGTCAAGGTGGAAATTTTATTTCCCATTTTAATGTTTTTATGGACTCTTCCTTGTAGGTTGTATATTTTTCTATATTTTTGTATTTTGTTACTTATGGAATGTTTGTTTTATTGATGTTTTTATTGTGAGTTGCCCCAAGCTGCCAGAGGCAGGAGGGGGCAACATAAAAATTGAAGTATAAATAAATAAATAAATATTCCCTAACCTGTTCCTTTCCTAGACATCTCTCCTCATTAATATTAATTGGATTTTATCAGCTGGTCACAATTTCAAGTGAATTCTGAAGCAAAGTAGGCAACTGTGAACTTCAGCCTTGTTAATATAAAACTTCCTGCTTACCTGAATTACTCTTGCTGCCATTTCTGTCATGAATGAAATAATAACAACCTTTATATTAACTGTTATTCTTGGTCTATATAAGAGAATTTGTAAGAACTTGAGGCTGTATTAGGTTCTATAAAAAGCCTATAGTTCTTCATGTATTTAGATCCTATTGTGAGTTTTCCAATAAAGGTTCCCACTGTGGCCTATTCTTCAGCAGCCAGACTGTAAATGGGCAGCGTAGCACAATAGGGTTAGAATGAAAATGAACATCTAATCCAGTATCATACAAAGCTAGTGATAATGAAACGAACCATTGCAGCAAAATTACTTTTCTCCAATCTGCATTTAAAAAAAAATATCTAATTGTATTTAACAGCATTGCATTGTTAGAAAAAAAGGGGATTACCATGGCTCGCCATCTCCAGTGAGTGGTGGGCCAAATCTTCCAGAGGTGTAAGCTGGTCTATTTCAGTGATGCTGTGCCCATTTGCACTAGCATTGAAATTATTATTCCTTATGAATTCTGTACTTGCCCACTTCGATTTGGGTCTGGCATCGCAGGTATGAAACGCTATTAGTGCCCGCTTAGTTTGGATATCGTTGGGGTGGGGTGGGGTGGCTTTTCTATGAATTTTTTTGTGTCATTTGTGTCTAAATCTAATTGGGTAATTGAAAATCTGGACCAAAAAACCAGGAAAAATGGAAAGAAAGGGTATACAGTGTAACATTAACCCATTTGGATGTCTAGCGGAAAGGGAGACCCTTTCAGCTAATGATGCTCTCCCTTTAGGGCAGTTCCTTCCTTCTATAGTTACTGAGAAGAAAAGTAAACCTTTGAATTTGGCCTACCTTTTGGGGAACATTTCATTTTGGTTGGCAAATTAGTCAAAATACTTCTGGGAAACTTAACAGATATGAGTGGTATGATGAGAAGTATTTCTGGACACATGAAAGGGATGGCAAAATATATTAATTTAATGGCAGGGCACTTAGGGGCCTTGGCAGGTTCAAAAGCCACAGGCCCCCTAAGAGACCAGCACTCAACAAAGTTGACATTTGGGCTGATCTGGAGAATTTGATTTTCTTGTTGAGGGGAAAGTATCCTATCACTGGAATTTTATAAAATATGTTAATATTCTTTTTAGCATGGATATTTATTTGAAAATTGGGAGGACTATCCAAAAATGTCAATAGAACTTGCAAAAACTGAATTTGCTTTTAGTTTCAGCGCTAATTTGTACCCAACAAAAACCTGGCCTGACATTTGGATTTTCATGAAAATGTGTTGAGTGTTCTCTGACATACTTCTAATTTACATCAAAGTAACTTCAATAAACTCAGTGGTTTAATGCTTGATTAAAACAAATGACAGAAAGACAAATTGTGATCAACTGTTGAAATATATATAGTGGGCCCAAACCAAGGTGCACACTTGTTGTGCACTTGGTGACCATGTAATGCACATACATTCTGACCTTGGTGCATAAACACATGCACATTGCACTGCATGTGTGTGGTGTGCATATATTAGAGCATGGGAACACTCTAATAGTTAACGTGTGTTGCACGCTACATTATAATGCTCCAACATTCTATTTTTGCTAAAATCTCCATGATCACAGTTAGGATTGTGACATTTGTTGTAGAGTATCACTGGGATAAACGGTTCATGCTGGGAAAATATCAGCATAATCCGTTAGATAAAAGCTGAGATACTGCAGTTTGAAAACCGCACTTTCAAACCTAATTTTTCATTTAGTCAGACTGTCTCAATCTGGGCAGGGTAGAGTGGTGGAGTGTTGGTGGGGAAGAGGAATTAGCCTTTTAGAAAATGAAAGGAGGCTGCCAGGGGATGCCTCTGGGGTTTTATTTGTAAATCTGATTTAAAGTTGTAAATCTGATTTAAAGTTTTAAAGTTATGGGGCTGTGAAAAACCCCATGTTAGCCTATGGAGAGGGGCGGGGCTGCTTTGAAGAGTAGTGCTACTCACTGCCTTGTCTCCTCTCTTTCCCTGAGAGGGGTTTGGGGCAATTGTGCTAGGAGGTTTTGTGGTGCCAGGGAGAGAGGGCAGGGGTGGGCACTTTGGGTGAGGGGGTAAGAGAGCAAGGGCAAGGGGAGTGCTTTGGGTGTGGGGGGTGAGGGAGCAAGGTCAGGGGGCATTTTGGATGTGGGGGTCAAGGGAGCAAGGGCAGGGGTGCTTTGGGTGGGGGTAGGCAAGGGAGTGAGGTCAGGGGGTGCTTTGGGTGGAGGGAGGCAAGGGAGCAAGGGCAGCAGGTGCTTTGGGTGTAGGGGGCAAGGGAGAGTGAGGACAGGAGATGCTTTGGGTGGGGGGAGGCAAGGGAGCGAGGGCAGGAGGTGCTTTGGGTGTGATGGGGCAAGGGAGCAAGGGAGCAAGGGCAGGGGGGTGCTTTGTATTTAATAAAAACCTTGAATATTCCACAGTCAAAAACCCTCTGGTTTACAAGAAGAGCTAAAGCTCTTGCAAATTCAATTATGCACTAAAAAGCATGGAAAATTGCAATTCTGTGCCATGTTAGCAGTAATGACATTGTACAGTCTCACATATTGTGCTCACTTACAAATTAGGCTTCATACACCCACATTTTGCCTTTGTCTTTCAGCCCCAATCCTCTTTTTCTTTGGAGGTTGGGGGCAACACTGAAGCTGGGGACAGGAGGGCGTGATATGGCCCCTCACCCCTCCATTCCCTCTATTCTTTTGATGTTGGTTGGGGAGAATGGGACAGCTGAATAATGTCTCGCAACCTTTCCCTCTTACCCACTAGTCCCCAGAGCACGGTGAAGCTGTATACAAATGTTTCATTTAAACTTTAAGTTGGCTACGCATTGAAATTAATTAAATGGAATGGCCATTGGAAGGAATGGAGGCAACAGCAAAGCCAATTTCTAAATAAATACTATTGTCATTCCACCATCCTATTAAGTGACTGTGAAATAATACAACACAGCTGCATCCTTGAGAGTACATGGGGAAGGCAAGTGGATGTGAAATGATGAGGAAGGCACCAGATGCAGTAAGTGGAATGGTTGGATTGATAGGGGAAAATACAAAGAGTGTTCAGGATCAATGAAGTGGGACAGGAGAGATTAGAAATAGTTACAATATCAAGGTTCTGAGTGAAATAACTGATTCAGAAGACTGATGGGATACCAGGGGGAGCAGTCCTATCGTTTGACCCATTTACCAAAGCTGATGCCTTATCCTTTGAGTCCCAATAGACTTCCTCCCTGTTATTTCAATTCCTCTCCTGTTTTTCTTTTTTTGTCATTCCACACACACCCTTACTTCTGTTCCATATGACACACACAGATAAACATTGTATTTCTCCCAGAGCGTTTGAGTTCTCTGTGAGGGGAGTGGGGGCTAGAGGGTTAGAGGGGCGACTTGGATCCAGGATTTCTGGGTTGTCTGTTACAAGGTTGAGAGCTCAGCAGGGGAGAGGAGAACAAGCTTGGAACCAGGAATATTGAATTGCTTGTGAAGGGAGTGCAGCCTACTGGATTAGAGTGGTGTGGAAATGCTGGAAGCCAGGATTCCTGACTTCTTTGTGGGAGAAGGGGCAAGAGCCAGGACTCCTACGTTCTCTCTTTCTTAAAGAGGAAATGGAGGGGGTGAGGGGCCAACTCACACCCTCCTGTCCCTGACTTCAGTGTTGCCCCCAACCTGTAGAGGAAGAGGATTGGGGCTGAAAGACAAAGGCAAAATGTGGGTGCATGGAGTCTAAATTGTAAGTGAGCACAATATGTGAGACTATACAATGTCTTTACTGCTAACATGGTACAGAAGTTAAGGCTGGAATCATGCTTTTTAGAGCATGATTGAATTTACAAGAGCCTTAACTCTTCTTGTATACTGGAGCTTTTTTTACTATCGAATTAATCCTATATGCACCTTAGATTAATTCCATTGTTATTTAATTATAACACTATATGTCAACAGTGGATCACAGTTCACCCTGCCCACATTTTGTTTTAATCTAGCACAACACCCCTGACTTTTATTTACTGAATTTCTTTACTTTAAGAACATAAGAACATGTGTAATGCCATACTGTGCCAGACTGTGGGTATTTTCAGACGTTACGTTGGCCCCGTACCGGCACCAACGGCTTCGTTCCCTGCCGGGGTCACCCCGTAACGGCACAACAGACGTGCCGGGGGGACCCCGGTGGGGAAAGTGGGTGGGGCCGGGGCCGCGCGGCGCAACGTGCGGCCGCGCGGTCCCGCCCCCTCCACGCACCCCGCCGCCCGCCCTCCGAGGAGACGGGCGGGCGGCACGGCCAATGCGGCCACTGCGTCCGGCCGATCGTGCCACGGCCAGGGATCCCGCCGGGGATCCCGGGCCGTGGCACGCGGCCAGACGTTACTTTTCCTTGGCCATGGCCCGGGGTCCGTTTGACCACGCTTCCCGGGACCTTCCCCCGGCTAGCCCGGGAAGCGTGGTTCAAACGAACCCCATGTGGGTATTGACCGTGGCCAACATCTGGCGCGCCGTGAACAGACGTACGGGACACGGTGACCACAGGTGGGTATTCACCGTGGTTCACCGTGTTTGCGTAACGTCTGAAGACACCCTGTGTGCTATGCTCCATCAAGCATAGCATCCTGTCTCCAACAGTGGCCAATTTCTTTCTCTTGGGAGAAAGTACCCGACAGGTCATAATGGGCAATCCATTCCCTGTTGTTCCAGCCCTCAACAGTAAGATGTTACGTCCCCTAAAACTACTTGGCTAATAGCCATTAATGGACCTATCCTCCAAGAACTTATCAAATCCATTTTTAAAGCTAGCTACACTACCAGCCTTGATCACTTCCTTTAGCAGTAAATTCCACAAGTTAATTGTATGCTGGGTGATAAAAAATAAATACTTTCTCTTATTTGTTTCAAATCTGTTGCCAGTTAATTTCATGGAGTGTCCCCTAGTTCTAGTACTGTTAGAGAGGGTAAATAACAGCTCCCTATTTACAGGTTGCACACCACTCATGATTTTATAACCTTCTATCATATCCCTTCTCAGTTGTCTATTCTCCAAGTTGAAGAGCAAGCCTCTTTTCATACAGAAGCCATTCCATAACATTTTTGGAATGATCTACTTGTCGCTAAATCGAAGCGCCACTACTCCGTTCTTGTCCTCCTTGACCTCTCTGCTGCCTTTGACACTGTCGACCACTCGCTCCTCTTGGACTCGCTTTACTCTTTGGGCTTCCGTGGCTCTGTCTTTGACTGGTTCTCCTCCTACCTCTCTGACCGCTCCTTTAATGTCTCCCTCCCCGAGTCGACCTCCCCCTCCCTTCCCCTCTCGGTTGGGGTTCCCCAAGGTTCTGTCCTTGGCCCTCTCCTCTTCTCTATCTACACCCTGTCCCTTGGCGAAATTATTGCCTCCCACGGATTCCAATACCATCTCTATGCTGATGACACCCAACTCTATCTCTCTACCCCCTCTCTCTCCTCCTCTATCCGCTCACGCCTCGTCGACTGCCTCTCTGATATCTCCGCCTGGATGTCCCGACGCCAACTCAAACTGAACATGGCCAAGACTGAACTCCTCATTTTTCCTCCATCCCCCTCCTCTCCCTCTGACCTGACCATCTGCATTGATGGGGTCACCATCCGTCCTGTTCTCCGTGCCCGCAGCTTGGGCTTCATTTTTGACACGCACCTCTCCTTTAAACCTTACATTGACTCTGTGGCCAAATCCTGCCGATTCGCTCTCCTCAACATTGCCCGCATTCGCCCCTTTCTATCTGTCTCCTCGGCCAAAATCCTTGTTCATGCCATGGTTATCTCTCGCCTCGACTACTGCAACCTCCTCCTTGCTGGCCTCCCTCGCTCCCACCTGTCCCCCCTTGTGGCGATCCAAAACTCTGCCGCCAAGGTCATTCACTCTGCCCGTCGCTTCGACCATGTGACGCCTCTCCTCCTCTCCCTTCACTGGCTCCCCCTTCCGGAACGTATCCTGTTCAAACTCCTGGTTTTCACGTTCAAATCGCTCCATGACCAAGCTCCCCCTTACCTCTCGGACCTAATCGCCCTACGCGCTCCTGCGCGCGCTCTCCGCTCTTCCGCTGTCCCCTCCCTCGCTCTCCCTCGCTTCTCCTGCTCGCCCAACCGCCTTCGTCCCTTCTCCCTCGCTGCCCCGCATGCCTGGAACTCCCTCCCTGCCGACGTCCGCCTCGCCTCCTCCCTCCGCTCCTTCAAATCCCTCCTCAAGACCCACCTTTTCCATGCTGCCTTTCCCAATGCCCTCTAGTCTTTCCCCTTGCTCTTACTGTCAGCCCTCCTCTGCTGACTGCTGCTACCGACCACCTTGTAACCAAGCCAAGTACACGCACCTGAGACTTCGCATCCGCCTGAATGTTTGTTTGTCTTCTCCCATGTCTCTCCCGCTGTCCCCTCTCCTTGTCTCCCCCTCCTTGTCTTTTAGATTGTAAGCCACAGGTAGGGACCGCAGCTGATTGTATGTTCTGTCCAGCGCCAGGTTGTTACTGGCGCTTTATAAATGTTTAATAATAATAATAATAATAATAATTTTTGTTGCCCTTCTCTGCACCTTTTCTTGTTGTATTACGTCTTTTTTGAGATGGGGTGACCAGAACTGCACACAAGACTCCAGGTGTGGTCATACCATAGATCTCTATAGTAACATAGATCTCTATAGAGGCATTACAATATTTTCAGTTTTATTCTCTATCCCTTTCCCAACGATTCCTAATATTCTGTTTGCTCTTTTGACCACCGCAACATACTGAGCTGAGGATTTCAATGTATTGTCGACAATGGGGCCGATCCCATGAACCACGTGCACAGTGGCGCGCATATATGCGCACAGACTAGGTCCCATACTGGGGAGTGCACATGCGTATGTGTCTGTGCATGCGCACCACACGTGCTTCATGCAGCGCTCTGCGGGGCATGGTATCAGCCCCAATGACTCCAAGATCCTTTTCCTTAGTGGTAACTTCTAATTTAGAACCCATCATTCTTTACATATAGTTTGGGTTATTTTTCCCTATGTGTATCACTTTGTACTTGTCCACATTAAATTTCATCTGCCATCTGGATGCCCGGTCACTTGGTCTTGCAAGATCCTCCTGTAATTCTTCAGTCCGCTCAGGTTTTAGCAACCTTGAATAACTTTGTGTCATCTGAAAATTTGATCACCTTACTCTTTACTCCCTTCTCCAGATCATTAATGAATATATTAAACAACTCCGGTCCCAGTACAGATCTCTGGACACTCTACTAGTTACTTCTCTCCACTGTGAAAACTGACCATTTAATCCTAGTCTTTGCTTCCTAGCTTTTAACCAGTTGCCGATCCACGATAAGACACTTCCTCTTATCCCATGATTCTTTAATTTCCTTGAGATTCTCTCATGAGTGACCTTATCAAGGACATGGGTATCAAGAAACAAGTCAATGTAACCATGGGAAAATGGTAAATCATTATGGAGGATAGTTGAGGTTCAGAAAACTGGAGATAGGTCCCTTCTGAAAGTTCAGATACAATATATCAACCATATAACCCTTATCCACATGCTTATTTACACCCTCAAAATTTCCAATAGATCAGCAAGGCATGACTTACAGTTCCTAAATCCATGTTGACCCTTCCACATTAAGCGATGTTTTATAGGGATGTGTGAACGTGGTTCGGATGTTCCGAGTTCAGCCTGAACTCAGTCTGTTCGGACGTCCGAACTGAATGTCCTAACCGAAATTGAAAAAGCCGAACAGTTTGGTCATGTTTGGGTGAGTTCGGATGAGTTCGGGGTCGGGAAAAACATGAATTTGGGTGGGAAAAACATGACTGGAAGGGAGATACAGCTGAGGAGCAGACTTCCAGGCACCAGAGGTGGAAACCAGGAGTGGTCCTAGGGCCAAATGATACCGATACCGAAAAAAATCTTTGAATTCGGTATCGCTAGCACTATTTTTGGATGTTTGGCCGAGTTCAGCCAAACCGAACTCCGCCAAACTGAACAGCTGAACCCGAACTCAGGTTTCAAACTGAACAACCAAACATCTAAACATCTAAACCATGTTCGGTTCGCACATCCCTAATGTTTTATCTAAATGCACAGTAATTCATTTCTTAACAACTGTTCCATCAGTTTTTCCAACACTGAAGTCAGGCTCACATGCCTGTAGTTTCCAGGATCACCTCTTGAGTCCTTTTAAAATATTGTTCCTACATTTTCTACCCTCCAATCCTCTGGTACAGTGTCAGATTTTAGCAATAGGTTACAAATTACCAATAGTAACTTCATATTTGAGTTCCTTCAGAACTCTGGGACGAGGATGAATACCACCTGGTCCTGGTGATTTGTTACTATTTAGTTTGTTCATTTCCTCTAGAACCTCCTCCTCCACATGTAATGTTTTAGACTTATAGCATTTGTATACAGAAAGACACTTAAACATATTATTTTTCTTCTTATTCTGGGGATTGTTGCATATTTTGTTTAATTTTGAAGTATTTAGGTTTGTCTGTTCCATACTAATGCCTGCCTGTTCTCTCTCCAATTCTTTCCTGTCCTCTTTACCGAAATGCACTGTATGCACAAATGGTGGCATACTTTTGGATTGCTTCCATTCGAACTACGTGCTTCACATCAACTGTTGATTCCCCTCCCAGATCTTAGTTTTAAAAGTCCTCTTCTGCCTTTTTTATTTTTAGCACCAGCAGTCTGGTTCCATTTTGGTTAAGTTGGAGACCATCCTTCTGGTATAGGCTCCCTCTTCTCTCAAAGGTTCCCCAATTACTAACAAATCTAAATCCTTCCTCCCTGCACCATCATCCCATCATCCCATTGAGACTCTGGAGCTCAGCCTGTCTCTGGGGCCCTGCGTGTGGAACAGAAAGCATTTCAGAGTCTGGATTTCAAGCTTCTTCCTAGAAGCCTAAATTTAGCCTCTGGAACCTCCTTCCTATGTCACTGGTGCCAACATGGACCCTGACAACTGACTCTTCCCCAGCACTCATTAAAATCCTGTCTGGACGTTGCATGAGTTTCTCAACCCTCACACCCAGCAGGCAGTTGACCATGCAGTCCTCATGACTGCCACAAACCCAGCTATCTATATTCTTAATGACTGAATCACCCTCTACTATAGTCATCCTATTCCTGTCAGTTGGGTTCCCCCCCCTGGAGAAGTATCCTCTATGCAAGAGGATATTATGACATCATTTGAAATAGCAGATCCCAGCTACAGGCTCATTTCCCATCATACCTCCATCCACCAGAACAACGCAGGGACTGAAGGAGTGGAGGTGGGACTGCTCTACTATGTCCCTGAAGATCTCCTCTATGGGTGTCTCAGTCTGCCTCTGCTTGTCCAGCTCTGCCACTCTAGCCTCTAGAGACTGCACTCTTTTTCTGACACTTTATTGAAGTTACTCCTAATTTACACTGAGAGAACATGAGTTAGTGAGCATCTTAGCATCAAATTGGAGCTGATCCTGTTTTCCTCCAGTGTAAATACAAGCAGAATCGAATCCAAGGTGTTTTCTTTTTCAGAACAATGGGCCTGATTCTCACTTGCGCTGGAGCTACTTTAAAACATTATTGCCACAATCCTCATGCCACTTGCTCTGGAGAAGTCCCATGATTAGACTACTTTGGGGTATATGGCTTGAGAGCTACATACGGCCTGAGTAAGGCTTTGTTATACAGCAGAAAAGGGCTTTAGTGTAATTGAGATAAGTGTGTGCACTAAGGATGTAAAGAAATCTATGGGCAGAGAAGAATGATAGGGAAACAGGTACACACTTCAACAAATGACTTGCTGATCATCAGTCAGTGGAAGAAATCCCAGTATTTAGGCTCTTTCTTACTCCCCTTCATACGCAGAGTGAAAACCAATGGTAACATCTCTTTAGATCATAGAATTGTAGGATTGGAACTGACTTGTCTTAACACCCTGCTCCAAAGCAGTATGCCCCACTACCTAGAGCATCACAGAGAAAGGTTTGCCCAGATGACTTTTGGAAACATCCAAAGAAGGAGATCCTATAATCACCCTAGCAATCTATTTCATTGCTCAGCAATTCTCACAGTTAGAAAGCTTTCTCTAATATTTAACTGAAGCAATTTAAACTGCAGCAATTTAAGACAGTTCCATCTTCTGTGACAGCGGAGGACAAATGTTAACCATCACTTTTGTGATATTCTTTTAGATATTTGAAAACATCCTGTCCCACTCTTAGCATTCTTTTCACTAGACTAAACATACCCAATTCTTCCAGCCTGTCCTTCTATAGTTTGCGTTCTAAACCTTTATCATTGTTGAGCTTATTTCTGTTAGTCTCACCAATACTGCTGCAAACAAGGATTGACTCAGTGTAAGTCAATAGAGTTGCAATGTTGTAAAAACCTAATCAGGTGTATGTGTGTGTGCTATATACCCCATTTAACATGCCATTGGGAGTGAATTTTATCTTTCCATTAGTTATCCCTCTTTTTGCAAGCACTGGCAGTTGTAATTTTCTATCACTAATGTACTGCTGCATCTAGGGTTTTATCCAATGCCAACATTTTACACACTGAATAGGAGTCATCACTAGTAACTGCAGTTTTCAGAAGGGAAATGTGAGCTAACATGACTGCGCCATTCAGGAGCGAGAGAAAAAGCATTTATGGAAGCCTGAGAGATCTGTAATGTATTAATTAAGAAATGTCTATGGTTATGCTAACACAATGTACAGTTTGGGGTTATTTACCCCTTGGTAAATTACTCTTGGGTAAAAACACCCAAACATCCAGTGGCCACATAGCCATTTCCCCTTTTGGGTAAAGTATCACTCACCAACCATAAATTTACTACACAGCCTAGTGGTAGGGGGACAGAATATCCCTTGATGAATGATTCAGGAAGTCAATTCAGGAAGATCATAGAAAGGATATTAATGACCAATGCGTCCCAGATAGTGGTCACAAAAGGATTCTGGGATTATTGGCGGTGGCTAGAAGACTGCTTACCAAAAACAAACAAACAAATAAACATTATCTACATGAAGACTGAATGGAGGGTAAACTAAATGCTGTGGTAAATAAACACACCTTACTCAATATGCCCTTTAATGCCATGAAATGATTAAATTTCTTATCAAATCAGAACCCTTTATCCAATCTTTATGAAATTTGGCTGGGCTGATTCCTTTAATGATAGGCACAATTAGTCCAAATTAGATGGAAAACAAAGATGTTAGGGCAATGTGTGCACAAACCATGAAATTATATTGCTTATTAAATTGCAACACTTTATCCTATCTTTATGAAATTATGCAGAGATGATTCCTTTGGTGAACGGTAAGATCTGTCCAAATGTCATACAAATTGGATGAAAAATGAATAGGTTACAGCCAGAAATATATTTTGCAAGATGAGAGACCCAAGGTACTAGCTAGAAATTTACATAATTTAGTAAAACAATGGCAGATTCATCAAAAGAAAAAAGACCAGATAGTATAAGAAGTAGCCCTGAACCAATTCTTTGCTATACTTCCAGGGGAACTCTAAACATGGGTAAGGAGCCAAACTGGAGAATCTGTATGAGACAGGCGAGGCCACAGACAATTTCTTTTTAACAGACAAACCTATTCTCCCAGTTGGGCGCCCCAGTAATAATGACAGTCATCCCAAGGCTCCATAAACTGGAGTGAAAGGGGATCCCTTGAAACTTTTCAGGGCAGTACGTGGGGAGTGCGAGGTCACGGAGGCTCTGTTTGGTCCAACTTTGTAGGGGGAGTTTCAGGAAGTGATGCCAGCCGATGCAGTGGATGTTCTGGGATCTGTAAGAGCCACCAGTTGTGAACTTGATCCTTGCCCATCCTGGTTGGTGAAAGCCTCCAGGGAGACATTGGGGACAGTGCTGGTGAGAGTGGTCAACGCATCCCTACAGCAGGGGAGGTTGTCGCCCTGCCTCAAGGAGGCTGTGGTGCGCCCCTTGCTGAAAAAATGATCATTAGATGTGGATGCACTCGCCAGCTACCGATCTGTGTCTAACCTTCCCTTTTTAGAAAAGGTTATTGGGCGGGCGGTGGTGATCCAGCTCCAGGCGCATCGGGACAGCATTGGTTTCCTGCACCCTTTTCAATCTGGGTTCCGTCCTGGCTATGGCACTGAGATAGCATTGGTGGCCTTGGTCAATGATCTCCTTCGGGAGATTGATGCAGGAGGTT
The DNA here is from genome assembly GCA_003113815.1 of Sphenodon punctatus. Taxonomy (NCBI): domain Eukaryota; kingdom Metazoa; phylum Chordata; class Lepidosauria; order Sphenodontia; family Sphenodontidae; genus Sphenodon; species Sphenodon punctatus. Next base: position 71,914 of record QEPC01005277.1, read on the forward strand.
CTAAATTTCTAATCCTGCTATATCTCTCGGCCGCTTTTGATACCATGAACCATGGGCTGCTGTTAAGATGGCTGTGAGGCCTGGGGGGTCTGTATGGGACTGTTCTTGAATGGTTCTGCTCATTCCTCTTGGGGAGAAGCCAACGGGTGGTGATGGAAGCTGAAACATCTTGCCCCCGTGCCTTGTCCTGTGGTGTTCTGCAGGGTTCCATCTTGTCTCCTTTATTATTTAATGTATATATGCAGCCTTTGGGGGAGGTCATGAGAGGGTTCGGGGGTGCATTGTCACCAATATGCTGATGATACTCAGCTATACCTCTCTTTTTCAGCTGACCTAGACCCTGCTGTCTCATTGCTTTCCCAGTGTTTGGAGGCCGTGGCGAAGTGGATGTGGCAGAGCAGACTGAAGCTCAACCACGATAAGATGGAGGTGATGGTGGTGGGGAGGGCAAGGGAGGTGTTGGCCCCCCTGGTTGGGGGAGTTTTCCCTCCTATAGCTCAGCAGGTTCGGAGTCTGGGGGTGGTGTTGGACTTGGATCTCTGCCTGGATTGACAGGTGGAGGTGGTGGCTAAGGCCGCCTTCTGCCAGTTGTATCTAATGCAGAGGCTGCTTCCATACTTCTCCTGGTCGTATCTGTCCTCCCTCATCCATGCCTTCGTTACCTCTAGGTTGGACTACTGTAATGTGCTCTACATGGGGCTGCCCTTGTTCCTGGTTGGGAGGCTGCAGCTAGTGCAGAATGTGGCGGCCCAACTCCTTACGGGGACGGGTCGTCAGGAGCACATAACACCAGTGCCCTAGACTCTGCACTGGTTGCCAATAGTGTGCCGAGCCAGGTTCAAGGTATTGGTATTAATCTATAAGGTCCTTCACGGTCTGGGCCCCTCGTACCTCAGGGACCGCCTCACCCTCCATGCCCCAGAGCGGCTCCTTCGGTCTGCTGGGGGTGCCTTCTTAGAGGTTCCCCATGTTAAGCGGGGGGCTACAATGGAGAGGGCATTCTTGGTTGCCAGGCAGCATCTTTGGAATTTTCTCCCAGAGGAAGCTTGCCTGGCCCCAAGCCTTTTAATATTCTGGTGGACTTGTAAAACCTGTATGTTCGCCCAGGCCTTTGGGGAGGAGGGAAGGGGTGGGTGGGTTCAGGTGTTGGCTCTTCCCTAGCTTTAGTTTTATCTTTTTTGTTTCCCATTCCTGTTTTAATTTTAAATTTATTGTGCTGTTTTAAAAATGTTTTTATTGATTGTTTTTATGAAACTGTACATCACCCTGAGATGCTGTAGGCCTGGGGAGTGACTCAGAAATGTATAAATAAATAAATAAATAAATCAGGGAGAAAATGGCCCATGTAAACCTGGCAGTTGGGAGTGATATAAAGGAGGGAACCCTAAGAAAGACAAGGAATCATGGATGGTCCTATGACTTACCCAGATCACTTAGAGGCTGAAACTACTGAATTCCCACAGTATTCATTCGAGGAGACTAAGGCACGTGTTGTGTTTCCATTGTGGGGAGCTGGGAAATACTCAAAGAGACTGCCTGATAATGGAAACTGAGCACGCCTGAGGTTTGTATGTTTTGGCAGGTTGGGCCCAGTCCCATCAACTGAAACAAGAGAGATATACACAGTGGGCTTGTATTGGAGATGAAGCTGTGTGAGCTTTCATGAAATCAGGCTCCAACCAGACACTGATTAGGAGCGAGTTACTCCAACCTCAATGGATTACTCCCAGGAACAGGATAAAACTACAATGTATAAACCGAGACTGTAAGGAATACCCAGGCTGGCTCCCCTTACAAGTTGAAAACAGGGCCTACCTGCTTTGGGTAGGAGCTTTTCCCAGGTTGCCACAGTCCATCATCCTTTGGCCGGACTGGGTTGACTTTGACCATGAGTGGTGAAAGGAGCGACGAAAGAGAAAGGAAGCAAATACCCGGATCCTGACCATGGTGATAACCATCCAGAAGTGTTGTCTACCTCAATTACTTTAGAATTCACCCAGATAATATTCCTACCCTAGAAGGTGTGTTGAAGGAAAAGAAGGCAGTTACAAGCAGTACAACTTTTAAAGAAAGTAATATGACCCAAGTAAAACCCACCCAGACTGAAAGTAGGACCCCAGAACCAACCATGCTACAACAGAAAAAGGAAGAGACTAAAAAAGTGTGAACTAAGGGAGTGCAAGTGGCCCAGTTCTACACATAGAGATGATTTGCCAAACTGGGACTCCTGGAAAAACAGAAACCAGGGCCCAAATTGTCCTTTTGCTTCAAGGTGTAAAAATTAGGGCTGAAATTAGAATTTTAAATTTTTGCAAGAATGAGAATTAGACTCAAGAACTCAGTATGAGATTTGTTTGGTGAAAGCGATTGCACTAACTAGGGGTGTGCACCAGGGACCCAATTGGGTTGTGGTTTTTTTCATTATTCTTGTTATTGTGGCTCTTTGTTTTTTGCTGTTTCATTATATATAATTTGCTATATCGTTATTACATTTTGTTGGTTTTATTTAATTGATTTCTATGGGAAATTGATTTCTGGATGCAACTTTTTAATTTATCTGTTGTGCTTGAAATGTGGACTAATTGTACCTCTTACCCAAGAGCTCATTCCTGCCAAATTTCATAAAGATTGGCTAAAGGGTCCCTATTCTGAAAGCACCTGAAGTTCTGTGATTTACACACACACTTGCAGCTATAACATCTTTATTTTGCAGGAAATTTGGGTGATGTTTGTACTCGTTGTACCCCTCCTGAAAGGGAGAATTCCTATCAATGTTCTGGAAGATTGGCTAAAGGGTCCTGATTTTATAAGCTATTTAATCATGTCATAGTTTGTGCACACATTTCCAGGTTCAGCATATTTGTTTTCCATACAGTTTGGATGAATTTTGGTTAGTTTTTTCCCCTCACCCAAGATATAATTCCTGCCAAATTTCAGAAAGATAGGATAAAGGGTCCCAATTTTATAAGTAATATTGTAGCAGGGGGTCTTCCCAGGGCCACACTGGGGCACTGGGGTATCTCTAGGCAATTGGCTCTACCCTGCTGCCATGCCTATTCAGCCCGAGCCTAGGCTGAATCCCCCTCTGAGGAAGGGGGTACCCTCCTATAGGACCCACCACACACTCCACAGAATATCCAGTTTACAGTTATTTATTAGTACTGTCTCATGTACACAATCCCTGGGCTGCTGGCTCATCCACCTTGACCCTGCAGGTCCAGGTCCATCTCTCTCAGGCACAGGAGCACCCCTTGTCCATCTAGCCAGACCTCAAAGCCCCAGGCTCTGGCCAAGCCTTCCCCAGGCAAAAGGCTCCATCCTGGGCACAGCCTCTCCTCAGTACCTGGTTCCACCCTGGTTCTTCAGCCTTCAGCATCCTGGAGAGCATAGAGTGTCTGGCTAGGCTTTGTCAGGGAGATGTGGCCCCTTCATCTCCCAGGCAGAGACTGTCTTCCTCTCTGCCTTGTCTCTCTTTATATACAGACAGAGTGGGCATGGCCAGGCTTCTATTCCTCAGCCTTAAAGGGCCAGTGTCCTGCCCACTTTATCCCTGGAGTTATCAGCCTGTTTTTCCTACAGGCTGATCGTAGCTATGGGCTGGCTCTCCTAGGCCATGCACATATGCTCACCCTCCAGCTGGCCCACTCAGTCCCCTCTTAAAGGGGCAGCAGTCACGCAGGACTGCTCCCTGCTACAAATAAGTTTCATGATTTCAACGGAGGTTGTACAGATAATAGTTCTGAAAATTGTGGGACAAAAATGAAAATTCCAGGACATAACTGGAAGTTCAGGGAGCAAGACAGAGGGGAGGGGTAAGTAGGCTAGCAGTCCAGAGACATGATGGGTGCATGCAGGCTGGCCAATTGGCATCCAAAACACATGCTGCAACCCTGTGATAGATGACATAAGAGAATCCCACAGTGACTCTTTCCTAAGCAGATGCTTCCAACTTCCAAATAACTAGCGGGGGAGGGGGGTGTTGGGTAGTAGCAAAACAGGATGAAGATATATTTTTTTATTATTTTTTTATTTTATAGATTTGTATCCCGCCCCCTCCTGCAACGCAGCTCGGGGCGGCTAACAACAGTCATAAAAACAATTAAAATCAATTAAAATATAAATATAAAATACATCAATAAAACAGGGCTAAAGGACAGTAATAAATAAATAAACGGGCGGGGGATTAAAAATCACCCCCCCCACCCTCCCTCCCAAAGGCCTGGGCAAACAGCCAGGTCTTACAGTTCCGCCAAAATGTTAAAAGGCTTGGGGCCAGGCGAGCTTCCTCCGGAAGGGAGTTCCACAGCCGCGGCCCTACCACCGAGAATGC
>QEPC01005277.1:83202-107839 GCA_003113815.1 Sphenodon punctatus
TCCCCGGAAGGCCTAGAGCGTCCTGACGCCAGCAGCCACAGCCGGCGCTGAGGCCGCCAGACCGCCCGCCGCCGCCGGAGCTCCCAAAGGTAAGTGCACTGACCTTTAGTAGGGGGGATCCCTGGGGTGTGTGTTAAACACCCCCCCCAGGGATCAGGTGATACTTACCGGCGGCTGCAGGGACGCCGCGGCCGCTGGTGCTGGGGGGTGGGCTCGCCTTGCCTCGCCTCGCCTCTGGGTCTTTTCTTTTAAAACAAAAATCCAGGCTGGGCAGGGTGGGTGGGGGGTGTCCCCCCTTCCACCCACGCAGCCTGGACTCGGGGAGGGTTTTAAAACTTTTTTGCTGGGGCAAGTTTTTTTACATTGCAGCCATTTTTAAATGGCTGCAATGCAAGAAAAATCCGGTACCCCGGAATCCGGTACCCGGTCCGGATTACCGGGTCGAATCCAATAATGCCGGTACGCCCGATACCGGCATTATCGGATACCGGATTCTACCGGTTTCCCACCCCTACCGCTACAACCTTCTTCAGGTACAGCTGCCTATAATGTCTGTTATGCTTTTTTATTCCTGTGCATGAGTCTAAAAGCCCCCCAAAATGACAAAGATGCAGGGAGGAACCAGCATTTCCTTCTCTCCCCCCCCCCCTGCCCCTTAGACCGGATTCTCTTCTTACACCAGTGTAAATTGGGAGTCACTCTGGGTAATTTCAGAGGTGACGGGCCTTTTGGTCAGCCACGCTGAACCCTGGACCATCCGTGATCAGACCGGCCGTCCTTTAGACGTGCTGGCCTGATTGCAGAGTGGAATCAGGGAGGGTGTGAGGCTCTGCAGTGCAACATGTGGCCACTCAGTCCTGCCCTCAGGGAAACGGGTGGGCACAGCAGCCAATCAGGCCGCTGCGCTCGATACCATTCTGTGGTTGGGATCCAATTCCGGGACGGGGCTGGCAAGCAGACGTTCATCGTGGCCATTGCCAGCCCCATCCCAGATCATGGCCAACCTAACCATGATTCTGTAGGTGAGGCAGACCTCACCTACAGAACCATGGTCAATTTGATCCCAGCTGGGTGTTCACTATGGTGAACATCTGGCTGGGAGCAAATAGACGTTCACAGGATAGCTGTAACCACACGGGATCACTGTGATTCAGTCTGGTGAACAGCGATCTCGTAGGTCTGAAAATACCCTCTAATGGAATCCATAGAACCAGCCAGTGTGAATCAGTAAAACTTCAAGACAATGGGTGTTTACAGTTTTTGAATGGACTCAGGGGAAGCCTGTCCCCAGAGCTGCTCTGGGGGTGCATCCCCACATCCGCCCACTTCCAACACCATCTGGGTCCACTTTAGCCAGACCCAGTGGGTTCCCTTGGCCATGGTCTGCCCATGTCTCTCCACCCCCTACCCCCACCACACACACCATGGACATGATAGACTGGTGCCCAAACTCTGGTGTTGACAGGAATGGCCATCTAGGAGCCGAGCTGCAGCATGGGTCTGCTGAGCAGATGGACAGAAGTTCCACTCTGGGCTGGTGCCTTAGATTTAGCAGCTCTCCGGGATGTCCCAAAGTACCAGTAGTGGGGTACTCCCAGAGCAGGGCAGAGCAGCCTGCTCTGCTTCAACATCTGGCAGGCTGCCATCAGATGGACCGGCCACTCCAGAAGTGAAGCGGGCTGCTGCAGGATCCCCTGGAGCTGCCATCTGTCTGTTTATGCTGAAGGTTGTTGTAGAGTTAGCTTTCTGTTGAATAACACACAACAGAAGTTTCTTCAAAACAGAACTTTACTAAGAACTCAGAAGACATGCTTCCATACATTACAGATTGCCTGGGACAAGATGGAGGACAGAGAGAGGAGAAGGGAGGAGACAAGGAGAAAAAAACCAACATTTCATCCCCTGACCCTCCCCCTACTGGACAAGTTCCATATTAAGCTTGCAGGGCTTGCAATGGGCTTTTACTTATGACTGTTGCACAATCCAACACCCCTTCTCAACAGTCACTAGTCAAACCCACTAGGTTCATTCTTCTTAATAGCTTGTGATGACATTTCCCTGCTAGTGGCTTCGTGAACACATCCGCTGTCATATCATCTGTACAACAGTATTGCAGATCTATATGAGTCCTTGTTCCTGTGAGTCTTTCAGGAAATAGTATTTTACATCAATGTGCTTGGTTCTGCGGTTGAGTCTTTCTGTTTGCACCAGTGCTATACATGCTTGGTTGTCTACCAGGATCAGCGTGGGTCTGTCCAATTTTTGCCCCAGATCATTCAGAAGCTGTTGCAACCAAATAACTTCTTGGCTGGCGTGTGTCGCTGCCACGTACTCTGCCTCCATCAAAGAAAGTGTCTCAGAGGCTTGTTTCTTACTGCACCAGCTGATGGGTCCTCCACAAAGAAAGAACAGGTACCCACTGGAAGATTTTCGGTCCAAATGGTCTCCATCCCAATCTGCGTCCATGTACCCTATCAGGTCTGATACTGAAGTTGCTGGGAGCTGTAGTAGCTTGAGGTGCACAGTCCTTTACAGGTACAGTAAGACCCTCTTCACTGCATTCCAATCCCTTTGGGTTGGGGCTGAGACTTGTCTACACAGTATACCTATTGCCACCGCACTGTCAGGCCTTGTGATTGTGGCAATGTACAAGAGCTTTCCTATCGCCTTTCTATATTGCTTATTGTTTGGCAGCAATAAGCTTGGTTCTTAAATCCCTTTGGGTCGCTGCTTTCCATAGGGGTATTTGCTGCCTTCGCACCCCCCATGCTGAAACTTTCTATCATCTCTTCTATTGCCCATCTTTCATTGAGAAGATAGCTTCCGGCATCTTCTCTTTCAATTTTTATTCCGAGGTAGTGCGTTATGTTACCCAGGTCCTTAGTTTCAATGTCCTGATTTAGATTTCTCATTGTTTCTCACGCATCCCCTTTCTGCTCAAAGCATACAATAAAGTCATCAACATAAATGAATGCAAAGATCCACCTGCCCCTTAGTCTCTTTGTGTATAAGCAGGGATCTGATTTGCTCCTGGTAAAATTTTCCCTCATGAGCAGCTGGTTTATTTTAGTGTTCCATGTTCTGGCGGCCTCCTTAAGCCCATATATGCTTTTGTGCAGTTTGCATACAAGATCCGGCTTTTCAGCGTCTGCAAACCCCGGTGGTTGGTCCATGTAAATATCTTCCTTCAACTCACCATTTAGGAATGCTGTTTTCACGTCCATATGCTTGACTTGCATTCCTCTTCTGGCAGCTATACTTAATAGGGGTGGGACATGAAGTCAAATACCGGCTACCAGATTTACCGGTTACCGGATTCCAAAAAACCGGATTGCCGGATTTGTACCAATTTACCAGTACCGGATTTGTTCCATTGATTTCAATGGGGAAATGTCCCCATTGAAATCAATGAAAAAAAACACAAAAAACCTCCCCCCTCCGCCTCCCAGATCGTGTGGGTAGAAGGGGAGGCACCACCCACCCACCCTGCCCAGCCTGGATTAATTATTATTTTTTTTAACCCTAAGTCCCTACTACTGCGGGCTCCAGGCCGCTGCCGGCGGCCCAGAGCCCGCACTAGCAGGTACTAGGGTGATCCCTGGGGTGGTGGGTGGTTTAACACACACCCCACCCCAGGGATCACCCTACCTCCCCACCCAGGGATTGCCTACTTTGTTCCCCGGGTGGTGGTGGCAGCAGTGGTCCAACTCCGGTGACTTCAGCGCTGGCTGTGGCTGCCAGCTTCAGCACTACTAGGCCTTCCAGGGAAACCCAGAAGTTCACCAGAAGGCCTAGTAGCACTGAAACCAGCAGCCACAGCCAGCGCTGAAGCCGCCGGAGTGGACCGCCGCCACCGCCACCCAAGGTAGGTGATCCCTGGGTGGGGAGGTAGGTAATCCCTGGGGTGGGGTGTGTGTTAAACCACCCCCACCCCAGGGATCACCCTAGTACAACCGAACCTACATACCTACCTGCTGGTGCGGGCTCTGGGTCGCCCATGGCGGCCCGGAGCCTGCACTAGCAGGGACTTCGGGGGATTTTTTTTTTAAAGAAAAGCCAGATTGGGCAGGGTGGGTGGGGGTGTCCCCCCTTCCACCCGCGCAGCCTGGACTGGGGAGGGAAAGTGGGGGTTTTTGGGGGTTTTTTTTTATATTGAGGCCATTAATTTGAATGGCCACAATGTAAAAAATCCGGTACAGGGGGAATCCGGTAAATTACCTGGATTACCGGGTTTAATCCGATACTGCCAGTACAGCAAATACTGGGCAGTATCGGATACTGGAAGATCCGGAAGTCCCAACCCTAATACTTAACAATGTTCTGATTGTGGTGAGCTTAACTACAGGCGCAAATGTTTCATCGTAGTCTTCTCCATACTTCTGGGACTATCCTTTCGTGACAAGTCGGGCCTTGTACCATTCAATATTTCCCTGTGCATTGTACTTTATTTTAAATGTCCATTTACAACCTATAGTCTTTCTCTCTGCAGGCAGTGGAGTAAGTGTCCATGTCGCGTTGTCCTGCATGGACTTTACTTTTTCTTCAGCTGCTCTTACCAATTTTTCTGCTTCCCCTTCTGACATCTGGAGATGTCCTCCCAGGATGCTGGCTCTGAAAATTTACTGGTGTTGACTTTTTAGGACAGTCGAGTGGGGGGAATGCCTTTGTTAAACCTTGTCGACTGCCTTGGCTCAGCATCAGCAGCCGACTGTGTCTGTTCCTGCACTTCTGTTACCTTTGTGCCATTTTCGACTATTTGCTCAGAGGATTTCTCCCTTTCAGTGGTTTCATCCATGGTTGATTGTTCTCCTTCACCTGGACCTTGGAGAGTCATCACACTGTTGCTTAAGTTTTCCGCAAAGGTCACATTGTTACTAATGGTTATTCTGTCTGTGCGTGGATCCTGGATCCTGTAACCTTTGGGATGCTCACTGTATCCTACGAGGATGCCTTTCACTGCTTTGTTTTGCAGCTTGGTACCTTTCTCCTCTGGGATATATACATACATCTTACTTCCAAATACTCTGATGTGTCCCATGCTAGGTTTTTGACCATGCCACAGTTTGTATGGAGTTTTCCTCACTATAATAATAGTAACTTTATTGTGCTGGCCAATTGGCCATGACAAATTTAAAATATAAACATGTCAAAATGATACAATAAAAGAAGAATATAAGCAATCCCTTGGCCTTTACAGCCCGCTACCAAAGCAAAGAAGATAAACACAGCAGCTATTTTACAAGATAACAAATAATAATAAACAACAATACTAATAAACTGTCCTCATCTATTAGTATACTATTTAAAGAACTTCTACTTAAAGAGACTGCTCTCTGATCAGCCACTCTCATTCCCTTCTCATCAAGTATCCATAAAGAGCCACTTCCTTTGTAATCGTCCCATTTTTGTCTACCAAAAGATTTGTCTTATTTTTCTTATTTGTCTTATTTTTGGTGCATCCTTAGGGCACTTAATATTACAGTATAACCTTACCCTATATTTTTGATAGTGAGAGCAAATAAACATGATATTAAACAACTCCTCAATCTGTTGGTCATAGCAAGGACATAACCTCTCCCCATATGGGACACCCTTTATCCTACCCACTGTTACTGCAGAGCGTAGTACCTGAAACTGCATAGCTGTAAAAGCATTTCTGTGACAATGGACGTTTCCCTCACTGTTCTAGAATACAGCCGATTTTGTAGGTAGGTAGCAGCAACTCCTGCTTCACCCCAGTATCTTTCTCATAGTCCAGAGTCTGTTAACATGCATCTAACCATTAGCGTTCTGTTTTTCCTTTCAGCTGTTCCGTTCTGCTTGGGTGTATATGGCACTGTCTTTTGGTGCTCAATTCCATGGAGTCTCAGGAAGTCCTCCACTTCCTTTCCTGTGAACTCACCTCCATTGTCAGTCCACAGTGTCTTTGGTCTGCGTTGGAACTTGTTGCTCATCATGGTCACATAGTCCTGAAGTTTGTCGAATACTTCAGCTTTACTCTTCATGACGTATGTGATTGTGTACCTTGAATAATCTGCAATGAACGTTACCATATACCAGTTGCCTCCTGGCGTGGGAACCTTCATTGGACCACAGACGTCACTGTGTACAAGATCAAGTGGTTTCGTGGCTCTATTTTGACTCTTCTTTGGAAGCATAGCCCTTGTGGCTTTGGCTTTGATGCAACAGTCGCATTTCATGATCACGGGACTTGTTGATACGTTAAGGTCTTTGGTCAACTGCTGTCTGTGCATTTCCTTGATGCTGTCTTGGTGTCTATGTCCCATGCGTCTATGCCACAGGTGGATGCAGTCATTGTGTGGCTTGTGCGCAGTGAGCTTAGAATGTTCTTTCGCTGTGCTCAGATGGTACAGGTGCTCATCTGCAGTGGCTCTGGCCAGTACCTTTGTCCCACTTTAAATTGTACATTCATCTCCCTGGAAACAGATGGTGAGCCCCCTCACTGCCAGGCACCTCATGGACAGGAGTCCCCCTTCTAAATTGTGCACATAGAACACATCTTTCATGGGTATGGTCAGTGTGCCTCCCTGTGACTGGTTGCAGTTCAGGAATCCTTGTCCAATTCCTTCCGTGTTGATGCTTCTTCCATCTGTAAGGTAGATCCTTTCTTTACTGCTCAGATCCAGTCCTGTGAAGAATCCTTTATCACTAGTCTTGTGGCTCGTTGCCCTGGAATCTACATACCAATTTGGGGATGAGCTGTCTTGAGTTGCCCTGAAGCACCCACTCCATTGCTGAGCGACTGTGTTGTTTGTGACTTTAGCCCTCTGATTAGATGTTTATGGCTGGAGACAGTTTCTGCTGTTCTGCTTTCCATATATAGATGTTTTTCTTTAAATGTCCCTCCTTTTTGCATCTGAAGCATACTCTGGTTTCCCTCTTTGGAGCTTTGTCTGAGGTTTTCAGTGCAGTCTCATTACCCTGCTTTAGATCATTTTGCAGGTTCTCCTTTCTGCACTGGAATTCATCCGCAAGTCTACCTTTAACAAATTTCAGCTTCAGTTCAGCCTCTGTCCTTGTCTCCAGGGCATTGATGAGGGCACTGCAAGATTCAGGCAGCCTGCAGAGGAGTAGGGCTACAACATGGCTGTCCTTTATATCTTCTCCAGTGCCACACACTGTGCCACTACTTCCAACATGGCATTTATATGCTCCTGCATTTCACTTCCTTTGCCAAGCCTGATTTTGTATAGTTTCCTCAGTAGAAACAGTTTTCTATTCAGGCTAGTTCTCTCATGCAAGTTTTGCAATGCAATCCACATGCCTCTTGCTGTGGTCTCACTTCTTAAATGGATTAGCTAGTCATTTTCTACCAATAAACTTATTGTAGCCTTTGCTAATCTGTCCTTTTTATCCCATTCATTGTGATTTGCTGCCCATAGATCATCTTTAGACAACAGCATTTCCACTTTAAACTTCCACAATTGGTAGTTTACATTGTTCAGCTTTCCTACTGAAAGTCTGAACTCTGAGCTGCTTGCCATATTTGCTTTCCGCCCTTTCCCCTTCTGGGATTTAGGCCTTCTTTATCACAGTCAGTAGGTCTCTCTGTCTGGGAGTTTTCTTTCACAGTCTGCACTCCTTATGGGCTGCTTCTAGTCTTCAAAATTACCTTTAAGATCTCCTGGCCCCATAACCTGTTCTAGAGTTAGCTTTCTGTTGAATAACACACAACAGAAGTTTCTTCAAAACAGAACTTTACTAAGAACTCAGAAGACATGCTTCCATACTGTACAGACTGCATGGGACAAGATGGAGGACAGAGAGAGGAGAAGGGAGGAAACAAGGAGAAAAAAACCCTGCTTCATCCCCTGACCCTCCCTCTACTGGACAACCCCCATATTAAGCTTGCAGGGGTTGCAATGGGCTTTTACTTGTGACTGTTGCACAATCCAACAATGGTAGCTAATCCTAATCTAGATTTGAAACAAAAAATCCAGTCTAATTCTGTCTTTGATGGCCAGTCTATACTATGAAAGCACCGTAATTTTGCACATGTGCAGTACTGGACACTGGCATTTGGTTTACTGCAATTACTTTGATGGATGAAGGTATGGTTATGGGTGGGCTTGGTTAATGATGGGGGTATGAGTATTGGGATATGATTTGCAAGAGGGAAGGGAGAGGAAGTGCATGGATGAGTGGGATGGAGTTCTTTCATATGTAATATTCCGTTGATTGCTGTAAGCCATCCTGAGCCAATGCTGGGATAGGCCGGGGTATAAATCTAAAAGAATAATATTAAAAATAGTTTATGCATTTGTAATACTAAAACTACTTTTTGCAAATGCACAAAATGGTGGCACCCTGAATCTGGAACATTGCATCGAGATCTCCTGCAACATAAAATCCACAGTGAGACTCTGTCTGACATTCCAAAATAGCAGGAAAACACCATAAATATTAAAGGGCTGATTCAACTGAGTCCTAACATGGTCACAGTTGCTGAACTGTAGGTCACTTTAAAGCAGAGCTGATATAAATAGTCTCAGTAAATATTGGGTGTTTTTACACACAGATTTCTCCTGCGAGTTTGCTGTTACATCCAGAACTTTCTGTGTGTCTAAATCACTCACCCAGATCTTAAACAGCTGGCTCTTTGAACTTCTGCATAGAATATCTTCCAGAACTTTTGTGTGTAAAAAGTTCTCCTGGTAAACTGCTTTGCTCCAGGCAGCTGTGGTCATTTGGTTTCCATGGCAGCCCCTCACGTCTACAGCTGCGGCTACTTTAGGCTGCCTCGGGGCAGTGTGTGTGTGAAGAATACATCCGGAACTTACTTGTGGACTTGTAAACCCAGAATATTGAAACACCTGGAACTTTAAGTTGTGTGTAAAAATGCTCATTTTATCTGATTTTTTCACCCACTTTGAATTGGGTACCTTGTAGCACACATGAATCACTTTTTGGTTTCTTCTTCATTTTAGAAATAAATATTCATTTCAGGTATTTTGCAAGGTGTGCAGCAGGGGCCTCATTCATTTTTCTTTTTCATTTTCATTTTTTAAAAGTCGTTTGTTTTTTTGGAAGGAGTGGTAAGGGGTCTACCATTTTCATTTATTTTCTTGTTTTATTTTATTAAAAATAAAAAAAAATATGTTACTGTGCATGTGCAAAATGACTGCTGGGGCCATTCTATGAATGTGTGGCCCTTTTCCAAAATGGCACCAACAATGTCACCACCATTTTTGAAAAGGGCAGCCATTATGCAAACGCTAAAGGCACCATTTTGGAATAGGGCTGCACATGCCCAGAGCAGTTCCAGCAGTCATTTTTCACAGTATTTTTTTTTTTATTTCTACTTTTTAAAATAAATAAATAAAAATAGAAATGAAATCAAATGAATTTTGTTTGCGTATTAATTCATTTTTGTTACCCTAGTTCTGAAATCGAATGAGGCTCCATTCGTTTTTGGAACTAATTAAAATAAAACTAATTGTACACCCCTAGTATTTTGTTTTTGGTATTTTGGAAACGTCAGCATTTTGGCTACTTTGTTTCATCAATTGCAAAACTAGTGTTGAAAAAATGAACCAAAATACTGAAATGACCTAAATAACCAAAGAGAAGCATCTTAATAAACAGATATGCAATTACGGTTTCTATGGCAAATGATTTGGTGACCAATCCAAAAATGTAAATATTTGCAAATATGAAAACACCTATTTTTTTTCAATTCTTCTGTAATGGCATTAGAAATCAAAGCAGAACCAAGTGCCCAAATGTGTAATTTACATCAATTTAGACTCCTTTAATCACAAATATGTTATCTATGGGCAAATGCAAGTAGATAGATCTGCGAGTTTAAGTTAAGAGATTCTCTGAATTTTGGCCAAGGGCGTGGCCCAAACTACCAGAGATTGTGTGGGCTTCAGGTTTTGAACATGCTCCATGATGTACTAAAAAGAGGGAAGATTTTCAAAGTATGGGCATTTGGCTCTTTCTGAAAATCAAATCTTTTCAATTGCGCTCCCAATATCACTAGTCCTTTCTGACAATTTTGGCCAAGGATTTCTTTCCTGACAATCTGAAAATCTCACCCTGCTACATATTGCTCTAAAAATGGACTGTTGTTAAATAAATACAACTTTCCAAAATTTAAAACTACCTGACAGGCATCTCAAGATTTCACATCAGGTTGTCACTGTATGTTGGTGTATTTGCTGCCTGCTCTGCTTTTTCCTTCTTTGGTGAAAATTTTAACTAGCACAACACAAAACTGGCACTGCAAAATTGCCCTCAAGGCATGGCAGCTGCCATTTTCTTTGTGGAATTATGACATTCTTGCAGCTACCATTGAAGGGCCAGATTAATGCATTAGTTAACAATCACACCTGGTGTTTCACTGTAAATCTCCTATATTTTTTAAAATTGCATTATTTTACCCTGCGTTTTGCAAGTTCTCCTTGTATAATGTAACATCCCAGATTATTAAAAATACAGAAGTACTCATTTTGACTAGTTTATTTGTACATAATTATGCTGCTCACACAAAATGACAATATACAAAATCTTTGATGTAGAGAATCTCTGGTGCTCAGTACCCATGAGATAATGGGCATTTTTAGACACACGTTAAAGTTCTGGATGTTTCAATCTTCTGGGTTTACAAGTCCACAAGTAAGTTCCGGATTCATTTTTCACACACACACACTGCCCTGAGGCAGTTCCTGGATGCATTTCTCACACAAACACTGCCCTGAGGCTAAAAGCAGTCACAGCTGTAAACATGACAGGCTGCCATGGAAACCAAGTGACCACAGCTGCCTGGCACAAAGCAGTTTACCAGGAGAACCTTAGACACACAGAGTGTGTGATTTAGACACACAGAAAGTTTTGGATGTTACAGCAAACATCCAGGACAAATGTGTGCTTAAAAACACCCAATGTTCTAAGCAGGATGGGGAGGTGGAATCAAAGACAAGATATTTTCATTTTTCTGTGTCTTTGTTATAAGCCATTCATCCCACCAGGTCCTCCTCTTTCTTCTCTTTGTATTTGATTGCATGTACCTTGACACAATAGTTGGGATTGCTAGCATGGTCCTGTTGTAATTTTTAGTGGTTAATTTCATTGAGGCATAGTGACCTGAAACATCGGGTATTTTCAGACGTTACAAGATCACACTCAACCACAGACAATCCCCTGTGGTGGAGAATGGTCCCGTAACATCTGTTTGATCCCTCCAGATGTTCACCACAGTGAACCACCGACAGGGATAAAAATAACAATGCTTTCGAGGATGGTCCGGGGACCATCTCCTAAATCATGGTCAAAGTGATTCCCACCGGGGGTGAACACCCAGTGGGAATCACTTTGTGCCCCCAACAGACGTGATGTTACCACGCTCAATCACGGCAGAATTCACTGTGGTTGAGCGTGGTAACGTCTCATCTGGCCCCTGACCATGACCCGGAATCAGCAGCCATGCTCGCCACTGATTCTGGGCCATGGTCAATGCCCCGGGGGGCGGGCAGGTGCCGCGGCTGCATTGGCCATGGCACCAACCCATCTCCCGGAGGGCAGGCGGCCTTGGAAGCGTGGGGGGTCAAAGCTGTGTGGCCGCATGTTGTGCCACACAGCCCCGCCCCCTCCCCGATTCCCCAGAGGAATCTGCCAGCTCATCTATTGATAGGCTGGTCTGATTCCGCTGGGGAATCATTTGGGTGATTCCGTGACAGGGCCAATGGGGCCCTCGTCACATCTGAAATCACCCATGGAATAATGAGCTATGGGGAAATGAGCAAAAATCTGCTACAGCCTCCTATATATCCTTATTTCACCTCTTTTATGCTGTCTGGTATTTTTCCCTTATTTATACAACAGAAGAGGTGGGATAACACCTTAGAGTCTGACTGGTGAAGAGAGGCATAAGCTTTCACATGAAACAATCTGCTTTTTCAGATGGTATGGAATGGACAAGCAAACTGAGAGGCATAAGTAAGGAGAGATGTGGCAATCAGTGAAAAAGCCACAATAAGGTGAGAAAGGGTGGGCAAATCAATCATTTGTTGTAAAAGGAGAAGAATCAATAGGCTTTGGCCCCAGTTTGCTTGGCCATTTCATATCATATGGTGAGGCCGGTTGCTGCCTGCAAAAGCTTATGCCTCTCTTCAACAGTTAGTCTCTAAAATGCTATCCTGCCACCACCTTCTCCCCAACTTTAGACTTCTGGGCTGTTTATAGCAGGGAGCAGTATATTTAGGATGTGGTGCCTTTAAGAGAGACTGAGGCGGAAGCCATGCCCACTCTTCAGTATAAAGCCTGGAAGCAGGAAGTAGAGAGGCAGAAGGCAGCTGGATGCCAAAGAGGAAACATCTCTGCTGGAGAGCGGAAGGCCTGAAGAGAAGCCTGCTCAAGGAGCCTGACCAAGGAAAAGTGAGTTACCTGACTGAGCTCAGCTTTGATGTGAAGACTGTGTGATGTACTGAGCTTAACCTGAAATGTTGTTGATATAAATAAACTATAGATGCGAATTTCCTGAGTGTTTATGTGACTGCACTAATCCTTATGAGACTTACACATGGCGAGCCCGAATCTGCTACACTCATGTTCAGACAAAGAGTCATTTTCAAAAAGGCTCAACATTAGTGTTGAAATGTATAGTGAAAAATTAGCCATGATTAATATCTAGTTTTCCAGTCTGGTGGTTATTCGGAAATTGTTTACTATGGAGGTTAAACTACCAAACCAGATTACCACATTATGGTTTAACAGATTACCATTTTCTGCATTACTGAATGTTCCTGCTACTCCTCTAAAACCAGGTTTGGATCGACAGTGGGGAGTGGAGAGAGTAAAGAAAATGTTATGGGCAGTAAACGGTTATTCTGTAAATGATAATGCATGGTATCATGGTAAATTGATAATCTGGCTAAAGTAACCTGATTAACTACTGAACACTAACCAGATGCCATTTGGTATTCAACTGGATCCTGAATATCGATTGATACTTGTTCCAGCTTTACCCAACTTTGGGTGATTTAAGATGTTATGGGTGCCCGATTCACCACAGTGGATTCCCAGTGGTGGTGAACCAAACAAACACCCCCCGTGGTCAAGGAGAGCCCCGAACAGACGTGACGGGACCGGAACCATAGCAGGGAAATGGGCTGCCAGATCACGGCCCGGGGCAGCGCAACAGATGTGATGCCGATTCCTGGCTGTGGTCAAAACACCCAGAAGGCACCGGGGACAGGCGGGATACAGACATGGCCAGCTGAGGGCTAATGAAGCCAAAACTGCCAAAAGGGTACACCCACACAAGGGAAATGGGAAGGGAGGGGAAGAGGGAGAAGAGCCACCGAGGTACCACACACAACAGGCACAGAGACAAAGGGGGCACAGTGGAACACACAGCACACACACAGGCGCACACACCAGCAAGGGAAAGGAAGGGAAAGGGGCACACAGTGGGACAGACAACACACACAGCACAACAGGCACATGGGGGGGGAAGGGGGTCAGTGGGACAGGGAATGGGGGGGAACGGACCAGGGGCAGGACCGGGCATGGGGAATGGCAGTCAGACCCCCAACAACAGCACAGCCCTCACGGGCACCCCCACAACTACACAGTCAATCCAGGAATGGGGGGGAACTTGAATGGTTGGGGTACAGGCACAGGGGGAGGCCACACGGAACAGGCTGTGGCCCAGGCATGATCCAGTAGGCACACATGGACACCAAGCACCAGTGAGGGTGCCATGGAGGGGAGGCAGGAGGGCCGGAGCCGAGCAGCCGGTTCAAAGGCACAAACACACACACCCCTGGGAGGTAGCCGGGAGGTGCAGTCTGGGGGCCCTAGAACCCCGAGGTCACACAGGCACCCAAGGAGGGGGCCCTGGGGTGCACGAGTTAGCGCAGGTGAACGAGGAAGGTCAGCTGCACCCAGGGGAGCTGGGGGGCACTTTGGAGAGCTGGACACAGGCACTGGAGAAGGCATCCATGGAGGGGAACAATGGTTGCAGAGGCAGGCAGGGGGGCCCCCAGTGGGACCACGAAGCCACAGGCGGGGCAGTGGAACCCTGGAAAGCAGGCAGCACAGCAGCATGGACGGGACACCAATGAGGGAGCTGGCAGTGGGCCACGGCAGCAGGGCTGAGGCAGGAGTTCACAGAGCGGCCAGAAACAGGGGCCCAGAAGGCACAGGGGGACTCGCAGTCAGCTGCAGGGGGCCACAAGGGGGCCAGGGGCCGAGTGATCAGCCAGATGAATGGAGTGCTGCCAATGAAGCATTCTCCAGTGGTCCCCCAGCACAGACATGTGGTGGGCGATCAGGTAGTACACCCATTGGGATGGGAGCACGCACACCTGACAGCTCCGACATGGTGGGCTCAGAGATGCAGAAGTCAGCAGTGGGGAGCCACGGAAGGTGACCAAGCTCCAACAGCTGGTGATAGACCACCCCATGAGAGCGCTGGTACTCACGGGCCACAAGGCGGGTGAGGGGGAGGCCCCAAAGATTAGCAGAATGTCTGCAGAAAAGCCGTGGTGTGTCGTGGACAATTCCGAAATGGCAGAATGGAATCGTGGCGCGGTAACAGCTGCTGCCACATCAGCCCTATCCCCTGCATCTCCGGGGTCTCCCCCTCACTTGCCTTCTGGGTGCCACAGAGCTCTGAGAGCTCCCCTCCCCCCACTGTTCGTGTTCCCAACGGTGTCCTGGGAGGCCTCGGTGTCCAGCAGGGCAGGTGGTGGTGGGAGGGATGGAGGACCCGGGACCTGAGGGGCTCCCCTGGGCAGCTGATCCGTCCAGAGGCCTACAGCGACCGGGAGGCAGATGCTTGGTCCCATCTGGTGGGGCAGCAGCTGGGGTGGCTGTGGAGGTGGTGGGGGTGCCGGGGGGCCCAGCATAGGGCCCTGGGCAGGCAGGGTGCCTGGTGTGGTGGTTGCCATCACATAGGCACTCATTGTGCTGGTGTGAAGGAGCAGGAAGGTCCTGATGTCATGGGACATATCAATTTTACCGAAATGCTCCCGCACCATCCCCTCGATGGCCTGTTCCAGCCGCCCAAACACCTCTACCTGCTTGCTTTGGTCCTGGCACTCCCATCTCTGTTACAGGCACACCTCCACCTGGAGACTCTGGTCCCTTGCCTCCGCCTGTTTCAGGGATCGCTCTGTGGCTGCCTCCATGTGATCCATGACTGCTATCATCTGCTCCCCTGTTCTGTGGCTGTGCGAATGATGTACTCCGCCTGGTCCTCCCTCCAGTGCCGTATCTGTGCCCGGTGTTCCCACATCCATTGCGCTGGGAGAACGGGTTGCTGGGGGCCCTCAGACTGGCCTGTAGAGTACACAGCAGTTTTGGGGTGGCTTCCCTGGGTGGCTGCACCCTAGGCGGGGGCACAGCTTGGGGGGTAGTGAAGTCCCTCCCGTTAGGTTTCCAGTGCCTTCCCCCCTCCTTCCCCATCACCCCAGCCCCACCCTCCCACCACACATGAGAAAGGTCCCCTTCCCGGCCTCCTTTGCCTCCCCCTCATTTCCGGTGTGCCTCACCTGGGGCCTCTGGCTGCTGCAGGGGCTGCTCCCCACCGGCCTCCTCGCCCACCTGACTCGGGTGCTGTGATGTTCCATGCCCTGTGGGGATATGGGGGGTGGTAGGTGGAGGGCTGTAGGTATGCCCTGGTGGCCCCCCGTGCCCCCGTGCTGTGGGCCAGGGTATATGGGGTTGACAGCACCACCCCCCTGCCCGGGGCTGGGGACTCTCCGGGCTGCTGTGGGGGGGAGCTGTAGGATACAGAGCACTCGGGCCGGTGATCTAGGGGGTCTGGGGCCCTGGAACTGGTGCCTTCTTGCGGGGCTGCGAGGGGAGGGGGTACCTCTGCCCATTCCCTGCCCTGGACCACGGCGCTTGCCACAAGGCACGGGGCTACTATGGATCCCTTCATATGGAGGATGAGGTCCAAGGCATCATAGGAGGGGGTGATCCAGGCTCTATGTCCGGACTACCGTTTGTTGTCCCGGATGGCCTTGTACCCCTTCTTTAGCTCCTTGGCCTTTGAGCGGCACTGTGCCACAGTCCTCTGATGCTCCGCTGCCTCCAAATCCCATGCTATCTCCTGGAACACATGTTCATTGCGCTGATTGAGCGCGAGCTCCAGTTGATGCTCCAGGGTCTCCCAGATTCAGATAAAATCCTGGGTCTCCCGGTGCCCCCATTGCCCCCCTCTGTGGTAGGGCCATCTCCCCTGTGTTATCTCTGGGTCCTCCTGCTCCTGCTCCTCCTGCTCCTCCTCCTCTGCCGGGGCTGCACCCGTCTCCTCCAGGGGCTCAGGCTCCCAAGCCCGTTTCCATGTCTGCGGGACATGGGGGGGTTGGTTGGTTGCCGTTCTGCCCCTGTCCCACGACCCCCCCCCGTCCCCCTCTCCTGTCAGTCGGCCAGCCACCCAGCCCCCTTGGTACCCCTGTGCTGCTGGGTCCCTTTCCCCTTCGGTCCCCTACCCATATCCGAGGTGCCTTCTCCCCCGGCCCGGTCGTTGTCCCTGGGGAGGGCTGTCCTGGCTGCTGCTGCTGCTATCCCTCCACCTCCTCCATGTGCAGCACAACCACCTCCTCCTGCACCTCCACTGCCTCCTCCTCCTCCTCCCTTGCTCTCTCACCCGCCACTCTCCTCTCCATTTCGCCTTGCTCCATCCCGCCATGTCCCCCTGCTGCTGTGTGCCCTTTAAATCTCCCTTCGTTGCCTGTGTTGTTGAATGTTGTCTGGCAGTGATGCTGCATGCTTTGTCCCCGGTTTGGAATAATTTTGTTTGATTCCATCCTGTGGTTGCTCTTCAGATGTTACTTTTTATTGTTTCCCTGTGGGAATCGCTTTGACCACACTTTCGGCGATGGTCCAGGCCGGAGCTCCGGAAGCGTGGTTGATTTTGACTCTGGGTGGGTATTGACTGTGGTGAACATCTGGCGGCCGCAGAAGCTTTGGCCCAGCTGTGGGATTCACCGTGGTTCATTGTGGTTGACTGTGATCTCGTAACCTTTGAAAATACCCATACTAGACACCCAGATTATTTGAAAATCTGCCCTTACTTGTTAGTGACAAATATTAGAAAAGTTCTATCAGGAGTTCTCTGGAAAATCTAGCCCTGTGCATGTGGGAAGTGATCTAGCTCAGGTTTTATCTTGCTACTGAATACTGATGCCTTCATTTAGCTGCAGGAATTCCACTCACATCCACGTGGAATGGATGGTTTGGTGATGAACACAATTAGCTGGATGACTGCATTCAAGAGTGTGCACCACTATAAGTAACTAACAGGATACAGACCCTTCGAGGAAAGTTAAAGTATGACAGAAAATGAGGAACCAGAGGCCTATGGGAGACAGGAGTTCTGGAAATTTGGACTGAAGGGTCACCTGACCTGGATGTGAATTTAAAAGAAGCAGGGCAGAAACCAGAACATCCCCCCCTCCCCCTGTATTTTTATGCTGCCCCCTCATGCACAGCATCTTGGGGTGACTAAAAACATTTAAAAACAAGTAATATTATAAAATGTAACATTTAAAATAACCCAACAGCAAAACCAATAAAAACCCACCCTAACACAACCCACGCATCCCATCTTCCTCGGCAAAGATATGGCAGAACAGCCAGGTCTTACACTGTCTATGGAAAGAGGGGAGGTCTACGGCAAGGCGGACGTCCAATGGGAGGGAGTTCCACAGCCAGGGAGAAGCCACCAAGAGTGCTCTCCTTATGATTGACACTTGCTGCTGCTGCTTTCAATGGGTAATTACAGACATGACAGTGAGGCCACAGCCTGGACCTCCCCTGCACATCCCAGACGTTGGCCTGGCATTGCCTGGGGCTGTGTTGGCAGCTAGCCCAGGTTTTGATCTCAGAAAACCTCTGAGATCACAGCCCAGGCTAAGGCCTGCCTAACCACATGTTTGTTTTTCTCCCTACCCTTCCCGTGCCCCAGCTATGGCCATGTTTGTCCTGCATCCTGGTTCAGCCCATGTCTGCTGCAGCTTTCCACCCCACCCCAGACTGGGTTGTCGCTGTGGCGCAGTCACACATGTTTTTACCCAATGTTTAACTCTGTCTCCTCTGTGTAATAAATAACCCCCTCCCAACTCAAGAGGAGATAACAGCTGCTCATAATGATGGGATCATTAGTAGCTCTTAGGGGATAATGTGCAGCAAGATTTAATGTGTGTATGTGGTGGTGAGATTTGGTAGAACATAAGAAGGATAAAGTATGATAATTTTATTTATTTATTTATTTCAATTTCTTAATTTCCCCCTCTGCTACAGCAGCTCTCAGTGACTTACAACATATTTAAAACATATAAAATATCATTCAATAAATAATAACAATAAAATCAGTATAAAACAATAATAAATAACCCCAGGAAGAGCCAACAGCCCCCTTCCAACACTCCCAACCATCACCCATTTCCCTTGCTGAAGACCTAGCGGAAGAGCCAGGTCTTACACTGTATTTGGCATAAGGGGAGGACTGGGGCCAGGTGAACCTCCATTGGAAGGGAGTTCCACAGCTGCGGTGCTGCCATTGAGAACACCCCCCTCATTGTTGCCACCCAAGATACCCAGGGAACTCTGAGGGAGGCATCCCCAGCTGAACATAGGGGCCAATCTAGTACCTGGGAGTGAGACAATCCTGCAAATAAGTGGGGCCCAGGCCGTTTAGGGCTTTATAGGTCAAAAGCAACACTTTGAATCGGGTCTGGAAGACTATAAGCAGCCAGTGCAATGAATGAAGCACTGGTGAAATGTGCTCACAGTGACCCATCCCCATAAGGAGGCAGGCCACCTTGTTTTGCACCAGCTGCAGTCGCCAGACGGTCACAAAGGGTAGCACCACATAAAGTGCGTTACAGTAGTCCATTCTTGAGGTGATGAAAGCATGGATGATGGTGGCCAGATCCATGTCCGAGACATACGGCTGAAGCCGATGCATCAGATATAATTGGTAGAAAGCCCTCTTCGCCACAGCTGTCACCTGGGCATCCAGGTGGAGCCATGAGTCAAGGAGCACCCCCAGACTATGGACCTGAGGAACCAATGGGGGGCTTACCCCAACAATGACGGGTGCCACCATTCCCTCGACCCTTCCCACCAACATCACTTCTGTCTTGTCGGGATTCAGCTTCAGATGGTTCACCCTCATCCAGTCCCCCACAAGTGCCAAACACCGGGTAAGCACCGAAACTGCCGGGTCTGGTTCAGTTTCAAGGAGTTCAAGGAGAGGTAAAGTTGGATAAAGTTGAAAAGGAGAGGTAAAGTTGGGTGTCATCAGCTTACTGATGACACCGCACAATAAACCCTCTGATGACCTTGCCCAAAGGCTGCATGTACATGTTGAACAGGAGAGGGGACAAAATAGTCTATAGAACCTTGTGGGTCTCCACACATGAGGTCCCGGGGAGAAGATGAACAATCACCCAGCACCACATGTTGAGTCCTCCTGGTCAGAAGAAACAGAACCATTGAAGAACAGTCCCGACCACCCCAGTTCAGTCCCGCAGGTGAGTCACAAACCTCTCATTGTCAATGGTATCAAATGCAGCCAAAAGATCGAAGCACAACAGTGACTGCACCCTTTACTTACTTAGGGCTAGATTCTATGACACTATCTGCTTTATTTAATTTACACCCTTTACTTACTTTACTTTACTTACTTAAGTACACCCTTTATGTACTTTGCCTACTTTACACCCTTTACTTTACTTTACACCCTATACTTAATTTACTTTACAACCTTTACTTTCTTAGGGCAAGTTTCTATGACTATATGTGTTTTGGGTTGTATTTACTCATGTGAGTGGTCCCACTGAATTCATATATGCAGAGGCCGTGTTCACTACATTTTCCCCATTGGCAGCAATGGGGAAAACTGTGTAATCTGAGTCTTATGTTGAAAGGTGCTTCTTATGCAGGGGTGCAGAAAACTCCAGACCATTGACCAAATTTCCCCCATGGCTGTTCTTTATTTGTCCCTTTTCCAGTACCTGGATCTGAAACATTGATCCAATCCCTACCCTCTGTCAGACATGCACATAACTCCATTTTAACATTGCTTTAACATTTCTTATGCATGTTGCAGGGCTGTATTGGTGTCCAAAATACAAATGCAACAAATGCCAAAAACTCTGAAAGGGAACAACCTCAAAAAACAGCTGAAAAATTCACAGCTGGAAAATGTCCATGAAGGTCCTGAATATCCAAGCTTCTTCAGGGATATTTTCTACCGATCTTATAATGCTTCAAGTCGGTCTCAGCAATAGTTCCTAATGGCATATATTTCCCATGGTTCCTAATGGCATATATTTCTTTCCCAATCCTAGAGTCAAAATAAAAGACTAACTGAATAATAGGTGAAAAATCAACACGAAGCTCCCCTTTGGAAGGTGAATTCCCCCTCTCTCGGGCTCCTCATATATCAGAGGGTTATGACGCAAATAGTCAACAAAAACTCACCCATAAGTGTGGACTAGAAGGCAACCCAGAATGCTCCTCTCCAGAGTTAGAAAATATTTTTTTAATCCACTCCTTAATAGGGTAAGAAAAGCAACAAGCTGATTTCTTTATATTGGCCAATAGTCCATCTTAAAACACACTATTGTGCCCTATTTACCTTTCTAATAATATAGTACTTACATTAAGTTCTTCCCTATAGGGAGCTTGGGTTTCCAGTGCCAGTTATTCCTGTATCTACTTACTGCCAGCAACTCCTGTCCCACAGGGTATTTGGTCTGGATGTCTCTGCCAAAACCACTGAAAGGGACAGCTGTAAAGCTGCTTCCTCAAATCACATGGTGCCCAATACAAAATAGGGGACAGATGAAAAGAATCTTTAACTAGGTCAGCGCTAGACATCAAATTGACCCACGGGGAGACAATTCTTCCCTTTTTAGGTCCCCTAACCAGGTCTTATACAGCTAAACTTCAGGAGTTCCACAAAGGAAAACCAGATCTCTATTAAATGAAAGATATACCTTCAAAGAAGTCAAATGACTGAATCAAGCAGGTCATTAAGACCCTGTGGTGCAATTGTATCTAAAGTAAGGATCCAAAAATTCTCATGATCTGTAAGCAATTTAGAATTAATGGGAAGCTTCATTCTCTCAATACCCCAAAAGGTAAACTCATTAGTGTCTGGATGGTGTTGGTTGTAATACTCTACTAATGGGGCAGTTAAAGTATGTGTTTTCAGCCTGCTCCTGTGCTCATTTATTCCTGTCTTCAGCTGTCTTGATGTTTTCCCCACATACAGTTTCCAGCAGGAACAACGGATGACATATATCACCCCTGTTGTACTGCAATTAATGAAATCCTTAATTGCATAAATCTTATTATTTAAGTACTAGAAACTTTTAATTTTATGACTAAAATCACAAATTGAGCATTGTCCACAGGGATGATTCCCTACAACAGACTTACTATCAAGGGTCCTTTGTCCCAAAGTTGGAAGTCTGACTCTGACAACAAAATCACTAAGGTTCTTACCCCTTTTACAAACAAACAGGGGCGGATTAGAGAACACTTCTATATGATCCAGCGTATTCCAATATTTCAGGATGATGTTTCTAATGTGTTTGGTACAATTATTGAAAGTAGCCACATATACTAATCGATCATCATCCTTTTTCTGTGTTTGGTCCCTCGGGTATAAAATGGATTCTCTTGGTGTGGAAATAACTTTATTTGAATTCTGCTCATTAATATATCTAGGATAACCCCTCTCCTCAAAATCCATACTCATCTGTGCTGCTTCCACCATGAATTCCATATCTAGAGTACAATTTCTTTTCAGTCTTCTAAATTGGCTATTAGGGATGTTCCTTAATAAATGGCGAGGATGGTGGCTATTATAAAATAAATAAATGTTCTGATCAGTGGGTTTAACAAACTTGGAGGTCTGAATACAGTCCCCCACCACCCATACCCATAGGTCTAAAAAATTAATTTTATGCTCATCATATTGTAAGGTGAATTTAATCATTGCATGTAATCCATTGATCCATTCCTTGAACTTCTGCAGAGTCTCTACGTTGCCTATCCAAATAAGAAAAATATCATCGATGTATCATCGCCACAAAAAAATTAAGTCAAAATATGGATTGAAATCCTTGTCATAGATGTATTTAGTCTCCCACTCATGCATATAAATAATCGCAAGCTCTGCTGACAACTTACTCCCGATGCTGATGCCCTTAACCTGAAGGAAAAATTAATTATCAAATTCAAAATAGTTTTCCAAAAGGACAAATCTGCTTAATTCTAATAAAAAATTGGTGGGTGGATCGGTAGAAAATATCCTTGAAGAAGCTTTCTCAAGCGAAATGTTGGATATTCAGGACCTTCATGGACATTTTCCAGCTGTGAATTTTCCAGCTGTTTTTTGAGGTTGTTCCCTTTTGGAGTTTTTGGCATTTGTTGCATTTGTATTTTGCTTTCCTGCATGGGTTTTTTTACCCCACATTGCATTTGAAATTTGTTCTCCTACATGGAGTTTTTACCCCCTAAAAGGGATCTTTTTGCATAGCCTGGTCATGTTTATCTCTTTCTAGGCATTTATTTGTATTCATATACTTTCGTTGTTTGTTCTTTTACATTGTATTATTTACATTGTTTTATTCCGCATTGTACTTTGTCACCTCCATAAATGTATTACTCTAATCCATGGCATTATTTTGACTTGCATAGGTGAAGTTTGTTGTTCTTTCTTGCTTTTGTATTCA
The DNA here is from genome assembly GCA_003113815.1 of Sphenodon punctatus. Taxonomy (NCBI): domain Eukaryota; kingdom Metazoa; phylum Chordata; class Lepidosauria; order Sphenodontia; family Sphenodontidae; genus Sphenodon; species Sphenodon punctatus. Next base: position 105,933 of record QEPC01005277.1, read on the forward strand.
CTGCACCTTTATATCCGTTATTTGTGCCACATATTATAAGCAGCACCCTCACTACCAACTCCATCTGGCTTTGTACTAAATTTCAAAGTGGCCTATGGGAGGGACAATGTTCCTTGCCACTTTTCTAGCTTATAGTATAAGGATCGTCAATCAACTAGCCAGACAGGCTTCAATGAAGGTGTTCCATGCTCTGTGGATCATGAAGTATTTGGTGAAACAGTTTACAAGTCTGTAATATGAAAATGTAAAATGGGTGGATAATTGTGACAAGTTTATAACAGAGGAATATATCCTCTATGTCGTATTTTTAGCTGCTTGACAGTGTTTGTGCCAGCCTGCTCTGCAAAAACAAATTTTTCTGAACTCACCTATCCAAACTCTTGTGTTTGTCTGTCAAGACTTACCTCGATAGTGTTGTTCTTTCAGAGAACATCTAATGCTCAGCATTGTGCTGCGGCTAATAATTTGATATGGTGACACTGATCTGTCACATGCAGTATACCACAAGCATGTATTTTTTATCAGCCTTAGGACTTTTTATTTTTAAACTGAGCTGAGTTTGGGAAAAGCCAACTAGCCCCACAGAACAGACAATGTATATTGTTTCCAGAAAGCAGCTATTTTTCTTTATATAGTTTGTTTCTTCAACCAAAATGTACAATTACTCTCATTTTCTGTTTTCAAAAATAAAATAAAAAAATCTTTGGAAAAAAATGTAAAGAAAATTACATGCTTGAAAGCTTTTAACAAGGAAATATAAGTTTCAAAATTATTGTAAAAATTCCCTCCAAATTTTGACCAGTTCTGTTAATTTACCACTGCCCTAGCTTCATTGCTGTATTCTATGAGCACCTCACAAATGGTAACTAACAAGCCTCTATTTTTACAGCCTCCCTATCTTACAGAGAAGGAATTGAGACACAGAAAGGCTAGATGGTTTGACCAAGGTGTAACAGGTGCTGTTGATGAGTTGTTACAGGAACTGTCCATAGTGTGCCAGTACCCAAGCCGCTAGCACCTGGGACCTAAATAAAGGACTAGTGGCCAAACAGGCCCTACAAAGGAACAATGTTCTTAGGTGAAAGGAAAGATGGGCCAAATAAGCTATGGAAACAGCAGCAAGAGCTCAGAGCACCTGGGGAAGCCAAGGGTGAAGTTTTTAGGACTGCAAGGATAAGAAATCCCTTAGGGACAGCAGCTGTGTGAGACAGGCAGAACAGAAATATAAGAAGTTGTTGCCTGCAAGTAGGGTGCTCTGGGACCTTTCAGCAAGTGTTTGCCCTTGGTTTGCATTTTGTGAATGACTTTGGGTGAGCAGAGTAGTGACCCTGATCCTGTGAACACTTAGCCTGAAAAGAACCATTTGTTACACAAGGTTGCACAAGACATTTGTGAGAAGTTTGGGCAGAGAATCTAAATCTGCACAGAATGCCAGCCTAATACTCTGTTAAGAAATGTATTGTTTTTTTCTTAGAGTGAAAGCAAGCAGATAATGGTCTACTTGCACTACTGGCTCTGTTACTGGATAGTGTTAATTCCTCCATGTTGAGTGGAAATAAATACTATTATTCAAGAAGCCTTCTTTTGAGCTAGATTGTCTCACTAACCCAAGCTCTCCTTATCTTCCCATTTTTAAGATGGCTTTTTGCAATCCTGTCACATGGGGTACTTTCAGACGTTACGGGAGGCCGGTTCACCACAGCGAACCACCAGGGGGGGCGAACAGTGCAACCACGCCCGGGGGTTGGAAAAGGACCCAAACAGACGTGCCGGGAAGGGGACCACGGGCTGGAACCGGGCCGCACCATTGCAGGCCGTGGCAGCACAACAGACGTGCAGCCGAACCGCCGGCGGGCGCTAAACCCCCACAAGGCACCGGGCAGGGGCGGGACACAGACATGGCCGCC
>QEPC01005277.1:132074-156595 GCA_003113815.1 Sphenodon punctatus
GGGGGGGGGTGATTTTTAATCCCCCGCCCATTTATCTATTTATTTATTGTTTTCTAGCCCTGTTTTATTGATGTATTTTATATTGATATTTTAAGTGAATTTTAATTGTTTTTATTGCTGTTGTTAGCCGCCCCGAGCTGCATTGCAGGAGGGGGCGGGATATAAATTTGTAAAATAATAATAATAATAATAATAATAATAATCTACGGTTCAACCCCCGACCAAGTCCAGGAACTAACACAGGATGTCCTCCGCATAATACAACAGGCAGGATTTAAAATAAACAGACAAAAGGCACAGCTGGTCCTCCCTGAAGTTACATACCTAGGGGCCATTTTAGGGCAATTCGGTCGGAGCATTCATAAACAAAGGGTACAAGTACTACTAAATCTCCCAGCTCCAGAAAATCCCCACACCTTAAGACAGCTGCTAGGGTCATTTGGCTTTCTTTCCAATTTTATTGAAATGTATGCCAGCAAAGTTCGCCCACTGTGGGGCTTATTAAAAAAGGGATGGCAATGGGAATTGGGGGGGAAGAACAAGAAAAGGCTCTCACTCAAATCAAACAGGATCTGATTACCGCACCTGCTTTGGCATTGCCTAACCCAACAAAACCATTCCTTATCTAGTTGGCTGTCACGGAGACTGCTTTGGGAGCCGCCCTGTTGCAGGAAACTGAGGAAGGTAAACTGCAGCTCGTATCTTATGGCTCCAGAGTCTTGGATTTTGTTGAGCAAACATATTCTCTTTGCGAGGCAGAGTGTAATGCTCTTATCTGGGCAATTCACCACTGGGAATACATTGCAGCAAAGGGATATATTTCACTGGGAATACATTACATCAAAGGGAGTCACCTTCCAGAAACTGAAACAGCCACCACCCCTCCCGTATGGCCTAATAGTACAAGGCTCCGAACATGAGTGTCCCCTACCCCCAGACCCCTGCTTAAAAATATGGCCTGTACAATCAGCCCCAGACTTGCACAAACTTTCAGACTCCACACATACACACACTTTCTGGTTCACCGATGGCTCCGCCTACTACGAGGGAGGGCAACCTTTCGCCGTGTTTGCAGACCTCAATATCAACACACAGCAGATAATACATGGCAAGGTCAAGCCATACTCAGCACAGGCTGAAGAATTGCTGCTGCCACTTCAGTTTTACAGACTTCTCCTCCCAACCTAGATGTTTACTTGTACATGGATTCCCAATATATTGTCCAAGGTATTAAAATGTGGCTGCCCTTTTGGCAACGAAGGGACTGGGTAACATATGACCAATATTTGCATACCTGGAGATCCATCTACAATCCACTCATCGACAGGCTGGGAACTGTTTTTGTCAAACATGTTAAGGCTCACTCCAAGTCCCATAGCAAGGAAAGCTACTGGAACAACCGAGTGGACCTGTTGGCAAAACAAGCAGCAACTGAGGCTCCAAACACTGAACTAGTAACCGTCATTACACAAGCACAAGCCAGGCCTCAGCCCAAACTTATGACACAGACATTTCAACACCCCCATACACTAACACGCAGTTAAAATCAGTAGGAAGCTCCTTCAGGGAACAGGACTCCTGGACTATCCTGCAGACTGAGGCTCAAATGAAGGTTCAAAATGAAAAAGGGATTGTTTTATGGCTCCCTCCCAAATTGGCACAACAACCAGTAATTCAATATTGTCATGAATTAGCCCACCAAGAAATTGTTTGCACCCTGAAGCGAATTCAAACCTTTGCCTGGTGGCCCGGGGTAACTGAAGCTACTCAATGCTGGGTCCAGAATTGCCTCCTATGTGCCTCCAACCAAGCTGACACCAAAGTTATTAAGGGACCATTTAAACACCAGGGAACAAGGGGTCTCTAGCATCGGGTCCAAATTAACTACATTGATCGACTTCCACGCACGGCCCGGGGAAACCAATACTTGCTGGTTTTGACTGATTCCTTTCTAGGATGGGTGGAGGTAATTCCAACTAAAATTCATACTGCTGAAACTATGGCTAAGGCCCTTTTTAATGTAGTAATAAGTCGCCATGGGATTCCCAGGATTATTGACAGTGACAATGGTCCCAGCTTCATGGGGGAAGTTTTTAAATCACTGTGTCATATCCTGGGAATAAAACACAAAGTTCACATCCCTTACCATCCTCAATCCTCTGGTCAGGTGGAAAGGGTTAACCACACTGTCAAAACTGCTCTCAGGAAGACTGTTTGTAAAACAGGAAAAAATTGGGACTTGTGCCTACCCCTTATCTTACTACCCTTGAGAAGCACAAATAGACTGGGTTCATCTTATACTCCCTTTGAAATTCTGACAGGCCACCAAATGCGAACTCCTGAGATGTTCCAATGGAGCCAAGTGGGGGAATGCAACACCCATTATCTCAGGATTGTGACAAGTCAAAAATAATGGGTATTTTCAGACGTTACAAGATCACGCTCAACCACAGTGAACCACGCTCAATCCCGCGGCGGGGCCAAAGCGCCCTGAACGTCTCTTCGGCAGCCTCCAGGTGTTCACCACGGGCAATACCCACATGGGGTCAATTTCAACCATGCTTCCGGGGCTCCCTGCTGGACAATCTCTGAAAGCGTGGTTAAAGAGATTCCCACTGGGAAACAACAAAAAGAAATGTCTGGATGGCAATCACCGGCCGGAATGTAAATAATGATTCCCAGTCAGGGACAAAGCACGCAGCATCGCTGCCAGACAACCAGCAACAACGCAGCCACCAGAGGGAGATTTAAAGGGAAACATGCAGAAGGGAAGTGTGACAGGATGGAGTGAGGAGGGAGGCAGAAGAGAGCGGTGGGAGAAAAAGCGAGGGTGGAGGAGGAGGAGGCAGTGGCAGTGGTGGAGGGAGCGCAGGTGGGGGAGGGGGAGGCAGGAGTCATGCTGAGGATGGAGGAGGCGGAGGGACAACACCCGCTGCAGCTGGGACAGGACGCCCCGGGGACAGCAGCCGGACTGGGGGAGGAGGCACCCCAGAAATGGGTAAGGGGAAACATGGGGAAGTGAACAGGGGGACCAGGGGCACCAAGGGGAGGCAGGGGCCAGCCCGGGCTCCCGGCAGGGCGGACGGGAAAGGGGGCGCCCCGCGAGAGGGGCCGGAACCGCACCCAACCTTAACCCCACCCCCTGCGTCCCACAGACACGGAAAAGGGCCCGGGTGTACGAGCCCCCGGAGGACACCGGTCCAGCCCGGGCGGAGGAGTAGGTGGTGGAAGAGGTGGTGAAGGAGGAGGAGGAGGACTCACACGGGAGATGAGGGAACAAACCCTACCACAGAGGGGGCCAGTGGGGGCTGCAGGAGACCCGGAACTGCATATGGATCTGGGGGACCCTAGAGTACCAGCTGGAGCTCGCGCTCAACCAGCGCAATGAGTATGTCTACCAGGACATAGTGGGGGACATGGAGGTGGTGGGGCACCATCACACCATGGCACAGTGCCGCTCCAAGACCAAGGAGCTGAAGAGGGGGTACAAGGCCATCAGGGACAACAATAGGCAGTCCGGACACAGAGCCTGGACTGCCCCTTCTATGATGCTCTGGACCGAATACTCCACACGAAGGGGTCGATAGTCACCCCATGGCTTATGGGGAGCGCAGGTGGTCAAAGGCAGGGAAAGGTCCAAGGTACCCTCGCCCCTCGTCGCCCCTCTGGTAGACACAAGCTCCAGGGCCCCAGACCCCCAGGAGGAACGCCCTGGGACCTCCAGCACCTGAAGCCCCCCCAAAAAAAGCAGCCTGGAGAGCACCCACCCCCAGGCCGGACAAGTGGAGTCTGAGGCCGGCACCCTCATCACCCTCAGCCAGTGGTCCATGGGGGAGCACTCCCACACTGAGAGGCCAGCCTCGGAAGGATCCGAGACCAACGTTGAGGGTAAGTGGGCGACCCGGAGGGGAGAGGGACTGGGCCCACAGGTGGCAGGGGATGAGGGGGGGATGGACAGGCAAGCCCCAGCCCCCCAAAAGCAAGGCGGGAAGGGGGCCCGGACCGCGGTCGCCCAACCGCGCAATCCTACACCAACAACCCCCCTCTTCGCCCACAGGGTACGGAACACCCAGGCACAAGATCCAGGTGGGTGAGCAGGCAGGCGCTTAGGAGCCCAGCCAGCAGGGCTCCTCCCTGACTTCCTCCATTACAAATTCTCCCTCTCCTCCCTCTCCTCGGCTATCTCCCTAGCTAGGCAGCGCTATTATGCCTCTAGGATCGAATCTTTCTCCCGCGACCCTCGCCGCCTTTTCTCTACTTTCGACTCCCTTCTCAAACCCCCCTGCCCTCCCCCGCCCTCTTCCCTTGCTGCTCGGGATCTTGCGTCGTTCTTCACCTCCAAGATTGACAAGATCCGTCGGGATATTGCCTCCCGCCCCCCTCCGCCCCCCGCTCCCCTCCCGCCCCCTCCCCCGCCCCCCTCCCTCCTCGCATCCTTCCCTCCTGCCTCTCTCCAGGAAATCTCTGCTCTTCTCTCTTCATCCAACCCCTCCACCTGCCCCCTTGACCCGATCCCCTCCCGCCTCCTGACCTCTATTGCTCCCACTGTCGCTCCCCCCCTTCTGCATGTTGTCAATCTCTCCCTTTCCACAGGCTCCTTCCCCTCTGCCTTCAAACATGCCACTGTCTCCCCCATCCTCAAAAAGCCTACCCTGGACCCTTTCGATCCCTCTAGTTACCGGCCGGTCTCCCTCCTTCCCTTTGCTTCGAAGCTCCTGGAACGTGTCGTCTACTCCCGCTGCCTGAACCTCCTCTCTGCCAACTCCTCCCTCGACCCTCTCCAGTCCGGCTTCCGCCCCCTCCACTCTACTGAAACTGCCCTGGCCAAGATCACCAATGATCTACTTGTCGCTAAATCGAAGCGCCACTACTCCGTTCTTGTCCTCCTTGACCTCTCTGCCGCCTTTGACACTGTCGACCACTCGCTCCTCTTGGACTCCCTTTACTCTTTGGGCTTCCGTGGCTCTGTCTTTGACTGGTTCTCCTCCTACCTCTCTGACCGCTCCTTTAATGTCTCCCTCCCCGAGTCGACCTCCCCCTCCCTTCCCCTCTCGGTTGGGGTTCCCCAAGGTTCTGTCCTTGGCCCTCTCCTCTTCTCTATCTACACCCGGTCCCTTGGTGAAATTATTGCCTCCCACGGGTTCCAATACCATCTCTATGCTGATGACACCCAACTCTATCTCTCTACCCCCTCTCTCTCCTCCTCTGTCCGCTCACGCCTCGTCGACTGCCTCTCTGATATCTCCGCCTGGATGTCCCGACGCCAACTCAAACTGAACATGGCCAAGACTGAACTCCTCATTTTTCCTCCCTCCCCCTCCTCTCCCTCTGACCTGACCGTCTGCATTGATGGGGTCACCATCCGTCCTGTTCTCCGTGCCCGCAGCTTGGGCTTCATTTTTGACACGCACCTCTCCTTTAAACCTTACATTGACTCTGTGGCCAAATCCTGCCGATTCGCTCTCCTCAACATTGCCCGCATTCGCCCCTTTCTATCTGTCTCCTCGGCCAAAATCCTTGTTCATGCCATGGTTATCTCTCGCCTCGACTACTGCAACCTCCTCCTTGCTGGCCTCCCTCGCTCCCACCTGTCCCCCCTTGTGGCGATCCAAAACTCTGCCGCCAAGGTCATTCACTCTGCCCGTCGCTTCGACCATGTGACGCCTCTCCTCCTCTCCCTTCACTGGCTCCCCCTTCCTGAACGTATCCTGTTCAAACTCCTGGTTTTCACGTTCAAATCGCTCCATGACCAAGCTCCCCCTTACCTCTCGGACCTAATCGCCCTACGCGCTCCTGCGCGCGCTCTCCGCTCTTCCGCTGTCCCCTCCCTCGCTCTCCCTCGCTTCTCCTGCTCGCCCAACCGCCTTCGTCCCTTCTCCCTCGCTGCCCCGCATGCCTGGAACTCCCTCCCTGCCGACGTCCGCCTCGCCTCCTCCCTCCGCTCCTTCAAATCCCTCCTCAAGACCCACCTTTTCCATGCTGCCTTTCCCAATGCCCTCTAGTCTTTCCCCTTGCTCTTACTGTCAGCCCTCCTCTGCTGACTGCTGCTACCGACCACCTTGTAACCAAGCCAAGTACACGCACCTGAGACTTCGCATCCGCCTGAATGTTTGTTTGTCTTCTCCCATGTCTCTCCCGCTGTCCCCTCTCCTTGTCTCCCCCTCCTTGTCTTTTAGATTGTAAGCCACAGGTAGGGACCGCAGCTGATTATATGTTCTGTACAGCGCCAGGTTGTTACTGGCGCTTTATAAATGTTTAATAATAATAATAATAATAACCAGGTGAGGCATGCGGTCCAGGTGTGAGGGCCCCCCGCGGTGCAGAGAGGGGGTCCCCGGACAGTCAGAGGGGGTGGGAGGGGCTGAGGACGGGGGGGGTTGGAAGGGGCCGGGCATCACAGCTGTGAGCCCTCAAGGGCCCTGCCCCATCCTGGCCTGGGGACAGGTACCTTGGGCGGCATTGGACTCGCCATCCTTTACCCACAGGGCAACCCTGGCAGCCAGTGTCTCCAGGGCCCGTGTCCCCAGAAAAGCACATGAGGGAGCACCAGGCATGGGTCTGCCAGCAGGGGGAGGAGCGAGCGGAGGTGTGGAACATAAGGCTTCAGGCCGAGGTGCACCTGGAGAGGAGGCGGGAGCGGTGGGAGCACAGAAGGCAGGTGGAAGTGCTCGGCCGGCTGAAGCAGGCCATCACAGGCATGGTGCAGGGGCACTCTGCCAAAATGGACAGGTCCCATGATATTGGGACCTCCTGCTCCTGCACACGGGCACCATGTGTGCCTATGTGATGGCAGCCACCCCCATGGGCACCCTGCCTGCCCAGGTCCCCATGCCGGGCACTTCGGCACCCCCCGCCCACTGCCCTGCCACCCCAACCGCCCCCACGCCCTCAGGGGCCACGCATCTGCCTCCTGGTCCCCCCTGCCCTCCAGAGGGTTCAGCCACTAAGGGGGCACCCTGGGTCCAGGCTCTGCCCTCCCCTGAACCACCGCCCCCCTTGCCGGACCAAGAGACGGCCCAGGACACTGCTGGGAACACAAACAGTGGTGGGGCGGAGCTCACAGGGCTCTATGGCCAACACCAGGCGCTCACAGGGCCGTCCCAGGAAACATGGGAGATGGCGGGACAGGGTGGGAGGGGGAGGGCAGTGTGAAGTGTGCACTATAGGGGTCGGGGCACAACTGGGGTGGAGGGAGAGGGGTCGGGTGAACATGTACACGTGGGTGAAATTAATTGTGTTTGCACCATATTGCCTCCCGGGCCCATATGTGTGTGACGGTGGGGGCAACCCCCACCCATGCAGGGGCTGGTCCAGGGAACCCCTGGGGGTGGGACAGGGAGGGGCAGCCCTCACATCTCGGCCTCCTGGATGATATGCCTTGTCAGGGTGTCCTGGATGCACTTGGCATAACGGTACTCCCTGGGGTTCTTAGCGTTCACGTACAGAGGCAACAGGCCGGGGGCCCAGTTGGGTTCAGGGTATTCCATGTCTGCCCCCTCGGTCTCGCACATGTTGTGGATCACACAGCAGGCACCGATCACCAGGGCCGAGGTCTCCATGGTGTAGTCTAGCCAGCTAGAGAGACGCCTCTAGCACTGCTCTAAGTCCCCGAAGGCTCGCTCCACTGCGGTCGTGCTGGAGCACAGGCGGGTATTGTATAGCACCTCCGCAGGGGTGTGTGCTACTGGGTAGACCTTCAGAAGCTACCGGGTGAGGGGGTAGGCAGGGTTGCCCAGGATACAGGGGGACATTGATACCCCCTCGATCCAGGTCATCCCCATGTCAGCAAAGTCCCGTCAGAACATCCGGGCATAGAAGGGGGAGATGATCATGATCCGGGCATCGTGACTGTGGCTGGAGTTGCCTGTAAAGATGTCTATGAACTTGCCCCGGTGATCCACAACTGCCTGCAACTGCAGGGAGTGATACCCGTGCCTGTTCACATACTCTGCAGCCTCCACAGCGGAGGGGCAGAGGATCTCTATGTGGGTGCCATCCATGGCTCCCATGCAGTTGGGGAAACCTTCTGCTGCGAATCCTGCCATCACGGCCCCCTGGTCCACCAGCTGGATTGTTCTGTCCAGGAGCACACCCTCCACAGGATCACACACATCCCAGAGGATGCAGGCAATGGTGCTGAGCCCTACCCTGAAGTGCTGGGAGACGGACCAGCAGGAGTCGGGTGTTGCTAGGGCCCAGACCCCTATTGCCACCCACTGGACCATGGGGATGGGGGTCCTCATGGGGGGGTGCTGTCGCTCCAGCCAGGGCATAAGGAGCTCAGCGAGCCGGATCAGGGTGAGCTTGTCCATCCTATAGTGGGCCCTCCAGGCTGCCTCGTCCCTCTGGGCCAGTGCCCTGGCTCATCAACCCTGTGCCCGCTCAGTGACCCATATCCACCTCTCAATGGACATAGTGAGCAGGGTTGCCCGGCGCATGGTCTCCCTCCCGCACTGGAGGTGCCCGGCTGCCTCGCGGAGCACCACGGGCCGGGTTCGGCCCCGGCTCACAGCCTGCCAGTCTTCCCCGGAGAGACTCTGCACCCTGAGCTGGGCGAGGGCTCTCCTGCGGCCATGGTGGGCCCTGTGGGTCCTTGCAGCCCTCCAGGCCAGGGTAACCTGCAGGCGGACGCCCAGGTGCAGCTCCGTGGTAAGGAGGCGCAGCTGCTCGGTGTAGTTGCAATACCACTCAGCTGCGAGCATGAGGTACATCCAGTAGGCGACTGCCCTGTCCTGCCCCATGGTAGTGGGGGCCCCCGGGGTTGGGGGATGGTTATGATGGCCCTCTGATGGCTGGGTGGGCTGGGGCCCAGCCCACAGCCAGGTGGGCCCCCCAATGCGGTGCTGGTGTCCGTGGGTGTGCGGTTGGGTGCACCTGCTGTCGGCGCATGGGGCCTCGTGTCTGCATGGCCACGCGGGGCTGTGCGATCCTTGTGCAGCTGCATGCCATCAGTCATCACCGACACCCCCTCCCTGTTTGCAACACCGTGTCCTTGTTGGCCTGATTAGCCATCCTGTGTGTGCGATTGTTTTATGCAGCTGTGCCGAGTCCACACCCCACGCCTCGCTCCGTTGTGCTACAATGTTGTGGCCCGTGGCCGCCTGTCCTGTCCTTGGAACCCCTCAGAGGTCCCCCTGGCCCTGGAGGGTATGTGTGCCCCCCTGTCCATGGTGTTATTCTCCCTGTCTAGCTGGACCATGGCTGCTTGTGCATCCACCGGACTCCTGCTTCCCGGCCCCCATGGGGCCCCCCATAGCTGGACCTTCCACGAGACCATGTCCCTGTGTGACTTGTAGCATACCCCGGCTGTGCAGCTGCTCCTGGGCTGCTTAGACAGCCATTTGGGTGCTTATTCGAGCCTGAGCTCTGGCCTTCACTACTTCGGCTATGAGGTGAGCGCTCGTGATTGCCAGCTGCGTGCGGTCACTCTGGGGCTGGTTCCCTTCCCCGATGGGCGCATCCCAGAGATGAGGTGCTCTCATTTGGCCTGGTCCATGTCTGAGACCGTGTCTGCACTGCCTGTGTGCAGCCTGGCCGCCTACACAATTTGCCTTGTGGAGGGGGGCCTTGCCTTGCCCGTGTCCTATTTTGACTGTGTTCACGGGGTCTGTGGGTACCAGCGCTCACATGGGGTGGTGTACCACCAGCTGTTGGAGCTGGGACAGCTTCCGTGGCCCCCTGATGCTGACTGCTGTGTGTCAGAGCCTATTGCGGCAGAGCTGTCGGCGCTGTTGGGCGTGTGGTCCTGTTCGGATGTGCAGTTGGGGCTGTCCATGCAGGATCCCTTTGAGGCCTACTACCTGATCGCCCACCACATGTCCTTGTTGGGGTACTGCTGGGGCATGATCCATTGGCCCCACCTAGTCCACTGGGTGGGGCACCCGGGCCCTGGGCCCATGGTGGCCCCCAGCAGCAGGCTGTGAGTCCCGGTGTGCCTCCAGGCTCCCCAGTTACCTGCCCCCGTGTGGGCTTCCGCCCCTGCCCGGGGGCCAGTCTCCGCTGGCTTCTCCCTCCCTGATGTCTCTGCCATGCTGTTGTGCTGCCTGTTTCCCGGGGTACTGCTGCCCCTGCCTGTGGGTCCAGGCCCCCTCTGGGCCCCACCCCCAGTCTGCCTCCACACCTGGGGTTCCCCTCCATGGTTGCCTTCCCTGGTGCCTGGGTCCAGAACTCTGCATGGCCTCGCTGACCTGACTGTGTCCAGTGGACTGTCCCCACCTGCCAGCGCTGCCACCTGCTGCCTCCCCCCTTGGGTGCCTGTGTGACCTCGGGATTATGGGGCCCCCGGACTGCCCCTCGCTCCTTCCTCCGTGTGTGTGTGTGCGTCCTTGGACCTGCAGTGCTGCACAGGCTCTCCTGTCTGCCCTCCATCGGCCCCTCTCCGGGTGTGGGGTCTACATGTGCCTCCTGGACTGTTCGCAGCCAGCTTGCTGTGCATTGTAGGCCCCCGCTGTGCCTTTGTCCCGAGCTCCTGGGGCCCCCCATTCTGGGGCTGCCTGTGTTGCTGTGGGGGTGCCTGTGCGGCCAGTTCTGCTGTGGGGGTTGTGGTTGCCATTGCCTGTGTCCTTCTCTGCCCCTTTGCAGTTTCCCCCCCTCTTCCCTGTTCTTCCCCCCCCCCGTGCCCGTTGGGCATTGTGTGTTGTCTGGGCGCCCGTGTCCCTCTTCCCTTCCTTTCCCTTCTGTGTGTGTGTGTGTCTGTGTGTGTGTGTGCCCGGGCATGTGCTTGTGCTGTGTGTTCCACTGTGGCCCCGCTGTCTGTGTGCCTGTTGTGTGTGTTACCTGTCCGGCTCTTCTCCCTCTGTAAGCGGACAGATGTACAATTTTGAAAAACAATGGGTATTTTCAAACGTTATGAGATCACGCTTAACCACAGACAATCCCCTGTGGTGGGGAATGATCCCGAGGAGCGTGCGGACGCCGCGGTTGCATTAGCTGCTGTGCCTGCCCATCTCCCGGAGGGCGGGCGGCCTCAGAAGCATGGGGGAGCTGGGCTGTGCAGCCGCATGTTGCACCGCACAGCCCTGTCCCTCCCTGATTCCCCAGCAGAATCTGTCGGCTCGTCTGTTGACGGTAGGGATGGGTGAACAGGTTAATGTTCGGGTTCGGCCGTTCGTTTCGGTTTGGTCCACCAGTTCAGTTCGGCTGTTCAGATTTGTCATCAGGTTCGGGCTCGGTCATGTTCAGTTCGGTCATTTGGGAAAGTATAGTGAGAGCGTGATCGCGCCGGAAACAGGAAAGCTGTGTGGTGAGTGAGTGTGTGTTTGGCTGGGTGTTTGTTCGGTTTGTGTGTTTTGGCTGTGTTTGGGTGTGCTGTTGTTGTGGTTGGTGAGTGTTAGTGTGTGTGGTGTGTTGAACTGTGTGTGTTTGTGATTTTTGTGCAAAAATAAATAAATGAAGAAGGCTGCAGTGTTGATTCCCCGACTGGGGGCCAACTTTGAGGTCGAGGGGAGGAGGAGGAGGAGGAGGAGGTGGAGGAGGTTGCTGCCACCTCTGGTGGTGGTGCCCAGCTCCTCAGAGGAGGAGCAAGTGGAGCAAGTGGTGGTCTCAGGAGGTGCTGGCAGGTTTGTAAATTATTATTTTTTCTTCCCTAGGCACAGAGAGAGGGGGAGGGTACTGTAGTGGGGGGGCTCAGCCATGAGCAGCACCCCCACTCAAACATGTGTTGTTTATGTGTTCCTGTTTCAGAGAGAATTCGGATGTTGCCCCAGCAGCACTGGTGCCGGGCTACAGAGGACACGACTTCGTTGGAGCCCAAATCTAGACATTGGACGGAGCAGGTCCAATGTCTGGAAATTTTATGATAAGGAGGAAGGGTTCACCATATCCAAGGTAAGGCATGGGGGCTGGAAGAGAGAAATTGATGCCCACCCACTTGTGGAGACATAATGCAGGCAGGGCTTCAAACAGACCATTGGTCTGACACAGTATGGCACTTCTTATATTCCTATATTTGTTTTTATGCTCTTTAGATCTTCAAGAAAAGATTCCGGTGACAGAGAGAGGGCACCACATCTGAACTACTAACTCATATAGAGAAGGCCCACGACCAAAAGGTGGCTTGGGCCCAGGAGACTGGTGGCATGGCCGTGGAGCAGCAGAAGGGGGGGGGAAGGCAAGACAGAAGAGGCATCATGTGTGAAGTCCTTCCCCCCGCTCCAGCTAAGATGTGGAGCCCCACGAGAAGCAGGAGTCTGCAGCGGCAAGGGGCTTTCGAGGCGAGGTGCAGGGGACCAGCTGGGACTCTGTGGACCACCTCAAGGTAATGGAAAACGGACTGGTGGGACAGTTTCAGGCGGTTGAGCTGAGGGAGAAGAAGGTGGAGGCATATTTCGAGTATGTCTCCAAGTATGTCTCCACTGAGAGGGCCAACCTGGAGCTCTTCCATCATTCGGTCTGCAACTGGCAGGTGGCATGGAAGGGTCCGTTGAATATGCCATCCAACACGGCTATGAAATGCTGGCAGGTGTGGCCCCTGCCCCTAGGTCCCCTGCACCACTCATGCCTTTCTCCGAAGTTCTAGGACCAGGTCCAAAGACTGAGTAGTTTAGTGGATAGGTTTCCTTTCTATTTAAAAAGTTTTGGTTTATTCTTTATAATGTTGTTGTTCTTCTTGTTGTTGTCTTTTTGTTTTGTTAATAAAAGTATTTATTATTGCCCGGTATCTTCGCTGCCTCAGAGTATATGTGCACATGCTAGAGAATGACGATGACCATAGGTAAGCTGCTGAGATTGCCAGAAAAGAAGGAAGGGTCATTTTAACCTATGGACTCCCATATCAGACTCTGCAGTCCCAGGTAGGAAAGGGACTTGTCAGGAGGGGGGGCATTAGGGAATTAGCCAGCTGTATCAGTAAGGACTTTTATTAGACCTCCCACTGATACGAAGTATCAGCAAGAAACTAGGTTGTGTAGAAACAAGCATGAGAAGCTGAGGGTAGTACCTACCTAACGCTCTTTCCTTTTGTATCAGGTCATTACCTGATGGCACTTTTCCCCTTTGGAGGACTAGGAAAGACATCCAGTGCCATTTATCCACCATTCTGGGTAATTCATTCCCCATGAGCCATATTGGTGGCTTCCATCTATTATTAGTACAAGGGAACTGCCAGAGACTGATTGTCCATTTCTGGAATGATAGCTTAGTGTCCCATCTATTATGGCATACTCCCTTGTTTTTTTCATGGGGCGAACAGATGGGGAAGGTTTTTTAGTATGGAGACGATACAGCCGCCCCTCTATGGAAGGTTACAGTCAGGGTGAAATGTGGGGTGTAGGCCCCAATATTGGCCCTTTAGTTAGGAATGGTAAGGAAGATAAACCCTTTGTGGGGTAAATATAGCCTATCTAGGCTTCCCCCTATAAATGATAGGCTGTTGAGCATGGCCGCGGAGGAACTTCCTCGCCTGTTGTCTCAGATGAGAGGTACTAATGAAAAGGCTGGCAGTAGTGAAATCAGCTAAGAAGCTAGTAGCACTTACTGAAGATATAGGGATTCTGGTCTTAGAGGCTAGTGAGAGTTTCCACTCAGAAGTCCTCGATGCAAGGAGGGACCAAATAACCCTTTTAGATACTCCATTGCAGTTAGCAATTAGCAGAAAGGAACCCCTCCTGGGAGAAGCAGTCATTAGGTATTCACAAGGCCCTTCAAGGGCAGTGGAGGGGATATCTAGTGCTCTGAATGTCAAAGTGAAGACATTCAATGAAGCGTGGGTAAACGGTGGGAGTAACTATGACTCTCTGGAGGAAGAGCTGGCTGAGTTTATCTGCCCCGCAGTACTTGATTGGAAGGTAGGGTCTGTATGCCTGACAAGGTAGCGACTGCTATGTGGCCCAGTGCTCTGAATACCAAAGTGAAGACGTTAAATGAAGCCCGGGTAAATAGTGGGAGTAACTATGACTCTCTTAAGAGACTCTCTTAAGGATTCTATTAAGTCTGAGGGAGAGAGTCATGTTACTGGGCGACACAGGTGACCGCAACCTCCTCGTGGTCCTGCTGGATAGCCACCCTTTGGGGTGGTGAACCAACTGTGGCCCTGTTTCATTGGTATCGTGTGAGTAGCTTTGACTCTCTTGAATGGATGAATGAGAGAGAGTCGGGTTACTGGGCAACACAGGTGCCTGCAACCTCCTCATGGTCTTGTTGGATGGTGAACCAACTGCGGCCCTGTGTCATTGGTATCATGTCCATCCCGCCCTATCAGTTCACGATGTTGGTGGGCTAGTAGTAGTTGCAAACGTGTTCAGCTAGCTATGCTGGCTAGCTGGTAGTACCCAAAGTGAACCCCAAAGTAATGCAAGGCCTCAGTGCTGTTGCAGTTGCCCCTGCCACATGGCAGGTGGATTGCTAGTCTCCTCGACTAGAGTACACTGGCTGGACTGATGAGGAGTTATCCGCCCGGGGGACCCAGCAGCCTATAGCCTATGCAGGTAAGTTGCAGCCTGCTTTGCCCCTGGATATCGGGCATGCCACACATTGGGACCATGTCACTCCTGAGAGCACCCCAAAGGGAGAGCAGTGGACGTGCTGTTGAGCCGGTCATGCTTACAGGTCAGTTGCGGGCTCTGCTGCCCCAGCACAAGTACCTTCCACTGGCAGAGCTGTCGAGCCATGGGCTTCAGCACGGACCGTTCAGTGGTAAGTAATACTACTCACCTTCCTTACGGAGCCTTGCTGCTTTGCAGCTCTGCTATTTTATGGGGGCAGTGATGCGCCGCTGTGGGGATGCAGACCCCACATGCTGCCTAGAGTTTCGCACACTAGAACCACACCATTCCTGAGAGAAACATTCCTTGCAGATAAGTACAACCTGCATTGGCCCTGGATATCGGGCATAAGATACACTGGGACCGTGTCACTCCTGTGAGCACCCCCGAACGGAGAGCATTGCTTGTGCTATATAGTCAGTCACGGACGCTCTGGGCTTGGGGTAGAATCGGATGGGGCAGGCACCCTTAGCTCCCTGATAGAACGGGTGTGGAAGCTGGTGGGCTTCTTCAACCTGGTGTGACCCACTCCCCCACCGCAGCTTTCAGGGCTGCCTCTATGTTCCTTGCAGTGTGGGGGCAGTCCATGACTTCTGCCTGAAGCAGGGCCCACCTATACCCTGCTTCAGGATCCCTCCTGCCATTGTCCAATGCCAACTCTGGGTCCTCCCACCAGTGCGCCGTCACCGCCAGGTAAGCATGTCGGGCATTCCTGGAGGACCACAGGTCAGTGGTAAAATGGACAGTGGCACCCCCAGTCCCTACCAGTGCCAGCTGCTCTTTCACCCTCTCCTTCAATGCCCTGTACAGGCCTCGCACCATCATACGGCTGAGCGTGGTGCAGCATGGCATCTTAAATTGGGGGGGCCAGGAACCCCATCAGCCGCTTGAACCCTGTGTCCCCAACAATGGATAAGGGCTGGCCATCAAGAGTGATCATCTCGCCCAACAGGTGCGTGGCTTTCTCTTGAAAGCCACACCGCCCTCCAGCTGCCAATGTCCTTGGAAGCTGTGCCCAGCCCAGCTCTTCCATTGTTTGCTGACGCTGCTGCTTCTGCTCCTGCTGCTCCCCCCTAGCAGCAATACTGCTACTGCTGCTAGAGGCAGCTGCTGCAGTGGGACGGTTGCCCGATGGAGGACAAGTGGCCGTGTGGATTTGGAACCCACTTGTGCCCACTGACCCAGCCTGCCCGCTTAGCAGAGTAGCATTGTGGCACGTTTTTAGATGTCTTGACATGGCGGATGTCCCTAGGTTGGTGAGCACCTGCCCTCACTTGACCACCTTGCTGCACAAAGTGCAGCACACTTCGGGGGATCATCCGTCTGCACCAACTTAAAATGCTCCCAGACCCAAGATTTTTTAACCCCTCCTGCCTTCTGGCCTGCACCAGGTGACATACTCCTGGGAGGGGCAGGACATGATGGCACTGGTGACACATCTCGTTGAGGGACAGTCATCACCTCAGCAGTACCAGATACAGAGACCTCCTCCACAGAAATCTCTGCATCACTGTCCCCATCCAGAAACAGAGTGACAGCGGCATCTGGACTCCCCAATACTGCTTCCACTCTGAGCAGCAATCTCCCCCTGCCCCTTATGGCTGCTGTTGCTGCTGCTGCCCGGGGATCGGGCCCTGTCTCTAACCAGGCTCTCAACAATGGGAGAGTTGGGGGACAATGCTGGTCCCTGCTGGGATTCTTCATCCCCTGAATCACCTGCTGCCACAGCCACCACAGCCTCTTCCACTGCCAGAAGGTGACGCCCAACCACCTGGCCCTTAGTGCTGGGAGACCGAGACCCAAAATCACCAGGCTTTAGCATCTTGGGGTGTGGGGATGTGCTTGGGCTGCTGCTTCTGCCCACTGCTGGCACTCTGATGTCACGGCCCATGGCACATGCCTCATTGGCTGCCTTACGGGCAGCAGAGAAGCCTCGCCCTCTCATAACTCCCTTATCCATTTATACAAACCAGTCCACACACAAGTTTATTTTTAAAAAAAATATTTTTTTTTACAATTTTTATCAAACTTTATATATATAGCTATACTACACTAAATGTAACTGCTATTTAACTATCTAATAACTATTATAAAACCTATGGAACTAAATAATGGAATATAAAAAACACACTCTAAAACTAGATCACTATCCCTCTATAAACTAATCTAATTTAGCAATTCTAACTATAATCCTACCTAACAACTACTATAATCTATCTTTCTCTCTATATATATTCACAATATTACACAGAGATGGTGGTGGTGGGGGGATAACACAGACAGCTCAAAACAACACAGGGAGGGGTACAGAAACTGAAATAAAACCTAAATCAATCTAATCCTACTCTTATAAATCAAAAACCAGGGGAAGGGAATGAGGGATGGAATATAGAGGGAGAGGGAAAGGTATGGATTCAATGGAGGGTAGGGAGACAGAACACAGGGAGGTGTAAATAATAAAAATAACTGCTAAATCTATCTACTATAATCTAACTAAATGATAATAGGATTAGGGAGGTAAATCTGTTGAATGGGTGAAATTGCAGGAGGATTTTGAATGGATGAGGGAAGCAAACTGCTGGGAGTCAGGGAGCCTTCTGAAAACGCTGCTGAAATGATCAGTGGCTGGCTCAGAAGGTGTTGGAAGGGAGGCAGGGGAAAGAGTTTTGTTACTTGCTGCTCCCGCCTTACCACAAGGCCTGATTGACTCTGTGCAGCCTAGCCCCTGGCCAATCACAGACTGTGAAGCCAGTGTTCAGTCTAAAAGGAAAGGTGATTGGGTAGGCTGGCTGCTACTCCAACCCTCTCCATCCCCCAGAACCAAGAAGTCTGCTCCACAGCTTCCTTCCCCTCCCTGGATCTTCAGTCACGTTTTTCCAGCCTAAACTTAACCGAACGTGGCTGAACACGAATGAACTGTTCGGTCGGTTTGTTGTTCGGTCAGAGTTTGGTTCGGTCAGTTCAGGTTCGGTTCTGAAGTTCGGTTCGGTCTACCGAACAGACCAAGTTCGGTCCGAACTCCGAACTTCTGAACCGCGTTCGCCCATCCCTAGTTGACGGGTCGGTCTGATTCCGCCGGGGAATCATTTGGGTGATTCCGTGATGGGGCCAATAGGGCCCCCGTCACTTCTGAAATCACCCAATGTAACACATGGAAGCCCACAATACTATTGCCCATTACCATTAGTGGAACATAAAAGCTGTACGCATAATGACAAAGAATACGTATGTAGTATTCATTTAATTAAGGTAGACAAACCCCAGGTATACACTCTTGGACACAAATGTTTCTACATTGTAGCAATGCCAAACACCTCGGTGACCCTGAATGAACTATAGTCAACAAGTCCCTGTCACTGGAATTTTGGTGATATGCAACATAACAAAAATTGGTATTGGGCAAGACACATGGTCCCTCCACACAAATGAATGGAAACACTTATGGGATAAAGACAGTTTTGACTTATGGGACATTCCCTTTGCATATACAGCTGCCCCAATCCATCAGGCCATCCGAGACACCAAGACTTTCTCCCAAAAGATACAAAGCCTCAAAAATACATTTGGACATGCTGCTATAGCACTTAAATTTGAAGGTAAAAAGATTACTGAAATCCTTACTGATGTGGAATACTCCACCAAGCATTCATGGTGGGAAAGCTTGTTCAGATTGTCACCCACTGCTACTGGTATTCTAAACCTTGTAATCCACCCTATTTTTGTATTATTGTTATGCCAATGTATTCTTATTACTGTAACCATTTCCTTAGCATGTTGGACTAAAAGAACCATTTTTAAGTTACAAAGGTCTGTACCAATGCGACCTGTGTATGCTTTTCACCAAAGATAAAATGTGATCTAATATTCTCGCATCAAGTGAGGGAATGAAAGGATATTCTATATACAACAGTCAAATCATGAACAGCTGTTATACAAAGTGTGTTAGACTGTATGTTAGATTGTATTAAATATAGGTTAGCAATATGAGGTTGATCCAGCAAGCCAGGAACTTCAGAGGCAATCTAGCCAAATGATCAGGACTCTTTCACACTTTGACCCTGTGAACTATCATGTAGTGGCAGAGAATCTGGTTTACATCACTCTGTGAGCTGCATCTCAAAAGAACTTGATTTACATCATCTGGTAATCAGGGTATTTTTTTCTGCTAATCTCATCCAGTGAAAGAACTGACAGTACCAAGAGCAAAGACACTGAGTAACACTTGATAAGACTGATGTTTGTATAGAAGTTGCTCAACCCAGAATACCAAATGGTCAGCTGGAATAACAAAAGAGGCATTCCTGCAAGATATCTGCTTCACGCTTGGAGAGGAAGGAGAAGATGTTCATCACAGGGAGGTGCCAACTGATAACACCAGCCATCATCCTTTGGCGTCATCATGACAACGGCGATCCATACCAGGAAAACAAGCATCAGAATCAAGGTCATAAAGTGAAGTGAGCACCCAGGAACAAGAATAACAATAAACATTATTGCACAAGAATACCCTGAGAACTGTATACCAAAGAACATTTTCCCGCCCAGGACACTGTAAAAGGCTAACACAGAAACCAGAACTTTGTCACAACGCTTGAAACCTAATTTGGTTCTCGTGGGTTGTGACCCTTTCCAGGGCTCCTCCATAGGGGGTCCTACAACTTGACCAGACTGGGCTGCCACCTATCTCCTGTTCCTGACCAAAGACATCCATCGTTTAAACTAGAAAGACACGTAAGACTCTGATTTTGGGTTATGGGCTTACTGTAACTAGGGACAAACCACTTGCTGCTGGATCAATAGCTTGGCTGTAAGCTTATTGTAGTATTATAATAAAATCCAGATGCAACTGTGTCCAAGTACTGATTAAGGGTACAGTGTGGGGTGTGTGTGGATTCCTCGATCCAGAGAGCTAATTCCTTATCTAACAAGGTGGCAGGCTTCCCAAGGAACCTGGTTATCCCTGACTCTCATTTTGGTTTTGCCAGATTTTGAAGTTTTTGATAAGCTGTTTTAGCTGTTCTTTGGTTTCCCCTCCTATTTCAAGACCTCTCTTTTGGGCTTCCCTGATCAGTTCTGACTTTCTCAGGCTGTGAAAATGCTTTGGGAGTCCTCTTTTGCTCACTGTCCCTGACCCACGAAATCAAAACTGGCAAATAACTCTCTTCAGTTTTGGGATTTACTCCCTTCAGGGGATGCCACTTACTTTTGGTTATCGACCTTTGCTTTTCTATGCATTGGTACACCAGTCTGCGCATAACCCTTCTCATTGGGTGCCACTGTCATGGGGTTGGGGTCCACTACCCCACTTTTCTGGGTTGAGTGACTCAGTTTAAATGCAACCTGTCTGAATCAGTTCTCTCTCTAGCTGATTCAGTCCTGCAAAGGGGACAACACTTTTGTCACCCAAGCTCCAGAGATTTCCCGATCACAGAATCTTTCTCTATGGGTTTGCTAGTGCTTGAGGGCACAAGATACTCAGACCGTGTTTCCCAGTGTGTGATGACAGAAAGCCTTCTTAGTAAAGAAGCAAGTTTATTGGTTAAAAAAACAAAGATAGTTTGAATGCAGAGTGGCAATTAAGGGTACTTTCAGACATGATGCTAACCACCCTTTAACCACCCTTGGTGGTCATTTATGCATGTTTCAGGGCTGCATAGAGCACCAATACAGTCCTGAAACATGCATAAATATCCACCAAGGATGGTTAAAGGGTGGTTAGCATCATGTCTGAAAGTACCCTATAACAAAAGTAAATAACGCAATCCTAGTCTGTATTGAGAAGGTCCCTAGTTAATATCTTACCTTATAGAAAGTCCATGTGCTTGAATCCATTTCTCAGCCAGATGTAGTAAGGTTGAGCTTTGAGTTCTTAGAAGCAAAATCTCTTCTCTCAGTGCATTGCTTCAGGAGGCTAGCTGACAGGCTCCTACCCTCCAGCTATAATCTGAGACTCAGTGAGTCCTAGGTTGAATGAGTTCCCAACTGACACTGTTCTCTATGGGCCCAACTGTCCCTTATAAGTCCTGGAGGGGGGGGGAACCCTAGTTTCTTCTTGAGTCTTCCAGAAAGTCCTTTTGTTTTCCCCTCTTCTCTCTTGGGCCTGTGGGCTAACTCACATATGCAGTTTCCTTTCATTTCCATAATTAAAGCTGCTGTTAGAGACACTCACACCTTTTGGAAAGACCTCTGTTTACATATCAATGCCCTTGGGGAGATGTGCTGCTCCTATTTTGTAATGTTACAGTAATGGTTTAACATATATCAGCTTAGCATCATTATCACAGATTTATTTCTATAACTTAATAGTACATGTTACAAGCTGGTTCCTATAAATTAACAGTGCATGTATGTTCCCTCTGGTCATGTGTGACCCTATGTTCCTTCATGACACAGACCTCCAAGGGGAGGGAGTTCCATACTTGTGGGGAAGCAACAGAGAATGCCCCTTACGCACCTTTATTGTAACAACTTCATGGACAGGACAGTTGGCACCCTCAAGACGGTGCCCTTGGCCAATCTTAGAGGCAGTGCTTGGACATAGGGAAGAGGCAGTCTTTCAGATACCAGATATTTAGGGATTTATAGGTTAAACCAGCACCTTGAATTGTTCCTGGAAAGCTATTTGCAGGCTGCAGCCAGTGCAGACTCTGGAGACTGTAATGTGTAATATGTAACATAATGTATTATGCTCCCAGCAATCATCCCCAGCAGAAGGCATGCCACTGCATTCTGCACCAACTGCATCTTCCAAACAGTCTTCAAGGGCAGTTCCACGTAGAGTGCATTGCAATAGTCTAGCCTCAATGTTATGAAATCATGGACGATACTTGCCAGATCCAAATCTGATAGAAAAGGTCACCAAAAGAAGTTGGTAATATGCTCTTGGCCACCAGTGCAACCTGGCAGTCCATATGCAGCAGTTAGGGATGTGCAAACAGGTTCTGCTTTGGGTTCGGCCGTTCAGTTCGGTTTGGTTCGCATGTTTGGTTTGGACGTTCGGATCATTCGCCAAGTTTGGGTTCGGGCGGTCAGTTCGGTTCAGTCATGTTTCGTTCAGTTCGGGCATTTGGAAAAAGTATCACGAGTGCACGATTTGGTTTGTGTGTTTTGGCTGGGTTTTTTGTTTGTTTGGCTGTGTTGTTTGGCTGGTTGGTGAGTATTGGTGTGTGATGGGTGACTGTGTGTCTTGGTTTGGTTGGTTTGTTGGCTGCTTGTTTAAAAAAAATGAAGAAGGCTGTTGTGTTGATTCCACAGCTCGGGGCCAAAATGGTGATCTCGGAGGAATAGGAAGAGGTCGCTGCCCCTGGACCTTCAGTGGTTGTGGCCGGCTCCTCGGATGAGGAGCAAGTGGTGGGCACAGGAGGTGCTGCCAGGTTTTTAAACTTTTTTTTTTCCTTTGAGGATAAGAAAGTCTCTGTCCATTAGAGCGAGCTCACTGGCGTGCGGGTGGGTGCGTGGGTGGTGGGCATCAGTCAGGCACAAACAGTAAGCATCAGAGGGTAGCAGTGGATATCTGCCACAGAGAGAGAGGGTACTGTAGTGTGGGGGGGCTCTTCCAGCAGTCAGGCATGAGAATGAGCAGCACCGCCACCCAAACATGTGCCAGGCTAGCAAGGGTCTCCACTCTCCAGTTGCCATCCCATTCCTTACATACCTCCAAATAAGGGCAGGATTTGCACGTGCCAGCCAAGGCCTTTCTAGTTGCAATCCCTAGCACCCCAAGGAGGGCAGGATTTACACATTCCAGCCAGGGTATCATCCCTCCGAAGCACCCAAAGAAGGGCAGAATTTGCGCATGCCAGCCAGGGTCTCTCCATTTGCCAACCATAGCATCCCCTAGCACCCTAAGGAGGGCAGGATTTGCACGTGCCAGCAAGGGTCTCTCCATTTGCCATCCCATTCTGTAGCATCCCATAGCACCCCAAGGAGGGCAGGATTTGCACATGCCAGCCAGGGTCACATCTCCCGTTGCCATCCCTAGCACCCCAAGGAGGGAGGACTAGGGGCATCATCATAAATGCATGATATTACTTTGGTGTTCTTAATGTGTTCCCATTTCAGAGAGGAATCAGATGCCAGCCCCAGTGCTGGTGCCAGGCCAAGGAGGACCCCTAGGGGGAGGTTGCCAGTGACACCCCCAGACATTTGGCAGAGGAGGTTGGATGTCTGGAGGTTTTTCAAGAAGGGTGAAGAAATTGCCATATGCAAGGTAAGGCACGGAGACTGGAACAACAGGGAATGGATTGCCCTATGACCTGTTAGGAACGGAAGTCCCCTGCAGAGAGAGATTGGCCACCCAGTCCACCCACTTGTGGAGACAGAATGCAGGCAGGGCTTGACAGACCATGGGTCTGACACAGTATGGCACTTCTTATGTTCCTATCTTTTTATGCTCTTTAGATATGCAAGAAAATATTCCAGAGGCAGAGAGAGGGGACCACATCAGGGCTAATTGCCCACATTGAAATGAGGCATGGCAGGGGAGTGAGGTGTCAGGAGGACTCTGGCGTGACCGTGGAGCCACAGCCTGAGCATCAGCGCCAGAAGAAGGGGGGAAGGTAACCCGAAAGCTATGGCATGTAAGTCCTTCCTGCTTCTCCATCCCCAATGTGGAGTCCCCCGGACCCCAGGAGTCTGCTGTGGCCAAGGCCTTTCGGGCCGAATTTGAGAGACCTGGCTGCCAAATGATGATGGGCATATGCTGCCTGGAATACCACCTGGTGGAACAGTTCCAGGTGCTTGAGGTGGAGAAAAAGAAGGTGGAGGCGTACAGCCAGTACATCTACGCTGAGATGGAACGCCTGGAACTGTACCACCAGGCGGTCTCCAGGTGGCATCGGGACATGGAAGGGGCCATGGAGTTCACTGTGGCCCATGACTATGAGATAGAAGAGGACCAGGTGGTCACCCCTCAGCCCTGTGCTGCACCCCAATGCCTTTTGCCTTTCCCCCAAGTCCCGAGGGACAGGCCCAGAAAATAATAGTTTCCTTTATAAGTTTCCTTTCAGTGTTTGGTTTTGATTTCATAATGTTGTTGTTTTGTTGTTGTTGTTGTTGTTGTTGTTATTTAAATAGTTTTAATAAAAGTTGTTATATTTGTTGTTATAAGTTTTGTTTGACCTGTCCAGACTTTTATCCCTATGTGCTGAAATTCTGGAAGGCACGTAGCAGAATCTCACACAGTTTGTCGATCCCTACCAGCAGCATCTGGGTGGCTCCACATATAGTGTAGTTAAGGTATTAATCCAAAAATGTGCCAGGCAGAAGCAGGGTCTCAACTTGCAGACAGCCCCCTAGGAGGGGCAGGGCTTCTGTCTGTGGGTGTGCCGGAGAGAAAGAGAAACAGGCTCCTTGGCAGCAGGCAGCAGGAGCTGGTGGTCAGAGGGGCTTGTATTTCCAGCAGTTTCAGCAGACATCTGCGGGTGGGTTCGGAGGAGTAGGCTGTTGGGGGGGGGGGCAGGCTGGCATGCGGGCACTGGGCTTCTGGATGCAGTGGAATGGAATGCATCCCCCAGTGACTGGAATTATGGTCCCAGAATCTCGTTGATGTTTCCTGGGATGGGCAGGCATGACTGATTCAGATACGATGGAATGACAGCCTATGTGAGTTAATGATAATTATGTCCCTAAAATTAGCGCATGGTTGGGCACACTTCATTCTATCAAATGATAGGTGGTAGCATTAAGTACAGGAATGCACACAGGCAGGCATGCAGGCACATATAATACGTTGTGTTATATTGATATATTCCATCTCATTCTAGTAGGTTTGGTGCTGGATGTGGGCAATGGCCAATGGGCATTGATTGGGCGCATGAGCACAGATGGGAGTTCTTCCTAGTTCTGGCAAGTGGCATCTTCATCTGGATACACCTACCTCCCCCCTCCATCCCCCATCTCTCTCATTCTAGCAAGGAGCCCCCCTCTCTCTGGCCATATAGTGCATGTGACAGCATGGGTGGGATCATGTCTGTATCTCCTTCTAGCAGTGGGGAGACTCTCTCTCTCTCTCTCTCTCTCTCTCTCTCTCTCTCTCTCTCT
>QEPC01005277.1:161509-174002 GCA_003113815.1 Sphenodon punctatus
TCTATCTATCTATCTATCTATCTATCTATCTATCTATCATATGGGATGGGGGGGAACACAAAGAACACAGAGAGGGGTATAAAACTGAAATGAAACCTAAATCAATCTAATGCTATTCAAAAGGAATAAAAAAAGAGGGGAAGGGAATCAGGGATGGAATATAAATAGATGGAGAGGGAAAGGATTCAATGGAGGAGGGAGGGAGGAAGGAAGATTGAACACAGGGAACACAGGGAGGGGTAAAAAACAAAAAATAACACCTAACTCTATCTAATCTACACTAAATAAATGATAATATGGAAGTAGATGGTTGGATGGGTGAAATAGGAGGAGGATTGAAAAGGACTGAGGATAGCAAAACTGCTGGGAGAGGGAGCCTTCTGAAAACGCCCGCTGTTCAGGAACAATGACTAGCTCAGAAGGTGTTGCCATGGGGGAGGGCAATGAGTTTTGTTACTTGCTGCACCCGCCTCACCACAAGCCCCATTGGCTCCATGCAGCCTAGCGTGTGGCCAATCACAGACTGCAAAGCCAGTGGTCTGAGGAGAAGAGGGATGGTGATTGGGCAGGCTGGCTGCTACTCCAAACCTCTCAACCCCTGGTGTCTGGAAGTCTGCTCCTCAGCTGACTCTCCCTCCCCATCACGTTTTGCCTTCCAGTGACATGTTTTCCCCACCCGAACTCATCCGAACGCGATCCGAACTGACTGAACTGTTCAGTCGTTTTGGAGTATGGAATCAGGTTCAGTTCAGTTCATTTGGTTTCAGATTCAGGTTCAGTCGTCCAAACAGGCCAAGTTCGAGCTGAACTCCAAACTTCCAAACCGCGTTCACCCATCCCTATCTGCAGTGGATCCAGGAGCACTCCAAGGTTGTGAACCTGAGTGACTAAGGGAGGCTGAACCCCATCAATATCAGGGGTTCTCACCTCCTCCAGGTCACAAAACTGACCAGAAATCATTACCTCTGTCTACAATCTTATCTGGTTTCAGCTTCAGTCGGCTCTCCTGCATTCAGTTCCTAATGGCAGCCAGGCACTGGGTAAGCACCGAGACTGCAGGAACTGGGTCCATTAAAAAAGTCCATTAAAAAAATGTCAGTGGACTTCAGGGTTGGAGATCAGATCCTGATTAAGATGCTTGATATTAAAGTAGAAACTTCATCTAGTTACTCCTGATTTGTATCTGTGTCAGTGAGGGAAGGATCAGATACTCATGGTTTTGCTGTATAAATGTCCCAGAAAACCCAATGAATTTCTTAGATTAGGAAAATACCACTTTAAACACAGCAGCTCCACTATGGTCCCTCAGGTTTTCATGAGAAAGTCCCAGTGCGATACAGTTTCCTTCATGATCATTATAAATGGCTCTCCTGTCTGTTTCCGGGTTGTAATTAAGCACCTTTTAAAAACAGCTCACAATGAAAGTGTCCAATGGCATAGCTACCATGGCGTGTGTGGGGGGCGTGCATTTGCACCCAGGCCCTGCCCAGTGGGGGCCATAGGCAGGCCGGCCCCCTCGCACACAGCGGCGGTGGCATCAGCAGGAGGGGTGAGGGAGGTGGGAGGGCGGAGGAGCCGGTGGCCGGAAAAGAGCCTGGAAGATCTGCACCAGCTTTTTTCCCAGTGCCGGCTCCTCTGTGCTGCATCTCCCTCACCCCTCGTGCTGACACCATTGCCAGGTGAGAATGCAACCTAAGTTCTTCTGCTGCTTCCCTTCCATGGCTCCAGTCCCTATCCCTCAACTGCCTCTGCCTCCTAGTAGCGCTGCAGCAGTCACAGCAGCTGCTACAGCAACAGCGGGACCCAGATCCAGGAGATAAAGCTGTTTGTTTACAAACAACTCCTGCCCATGTGCTGATCAGAATGTTGCTACCTTGTAAAGAAGGTTCTTTGAGATGGCTGCTACATTCTCACAACTGGGTTGTGTATGCTCACCCTGTTCAAATAATAGACCACATGATGGTCTTGAGCTCCTCTAGTATCAAAAGCCCTCTCCCCCTCAGAATGACAGTTCCTTCCAACCCTTTCTAGAAATATATGAAAAAAATTCCATGCTGGGCTGGAAGGGTGGGTGTTGTGAGAATGTTTGCAGCCATCTCAAAGAACCTTGCTTACAAGGTAGCAACCTTCTGTTCTTCTTCGAGTGGCTCCTCACATGCTATTTTTACATGGCTCCACTGGGTGGGGGCACCGTGGGCACACCAGTCCATGGACAGGGCATGCACACAGCTGCACATGCATCCCCATTCACCCCCCACTCATCCACACCTACAGAGTAACCGCAGTTTCCCCCGGTTGCTCCGTGCATGGGGACGAGTTGGTGGTGGTGGTGGTGTGAGTGGAGATGCGTGCTAGGCAGGCGTGCATGCACCCCCACACACTATGGATGCATGCACCACATTGTTCACACAGGGCTCCCCCACCCACCATGAACACACAGAAATCTGCGTGTTCATGGGTGGAGAGGCACATGTAAAAAGGGTCACATTCTCACAACTGTCTTACTTATACTATCTTAGGTAGGCATTTAGGATGCAAACCAATATATATTCTATCTTGGAAAATAAATCTGCAAATATGGTTCTGAAATTATTATGGCTGCTATTTCAGTAACTTTTCTTAATGAAGTTATTTCTAACAGGAATACTGTCTTTAAACCCGCACCCCATAACCAGTTCATTTGCGCCCCCCATATAATTAATTCATGCTGCCCCGAGGGCACAAATTAAATGTTTATGAATGGGTGCAGCATGAACTGATTATGGGGGCACAGCTGAACTGGTAAATCAGTGTGAATTGATTATATGGGGGCGGGGGCACAAATGAACTGTTTATTGGGTAGGGGCAGCATGAACTGATTATGGGGCACAACTGAACTGGTTTTGTTTTATATATAAAACATTATGTGTCTGTGTGTGTGTGCTGGGCATAGATTGTGTGGCTACTGTAAAAAAAAGTTACATTTTATTGCACACTTTCAATCCCCAGGCCAAAATCAGCTTGGGGTTGAAATCCACCCTATGACAACTCGAGTGTATTTTTTTTTTGTGACAAAAGGTACGGGTTAAATGTGATGTTTATATTGCATTACTGAAACATTGTCACCTCACCATTAGCTAACATGTGGGATGACCACACCCAGGGCTGAATTAAGGTAACTCAGGCTACTTGGAGAACTCTACTCTCTCACTCCACCCCCATTGCAAATATAACCCTTTTCACACAAACTCTCTAACATGGATAAAATGGGTGTTACATTTTATTATACAAGTTGGAGGGCAGCCATAGAGCACACCTGCAGCCCTGCATCATGTATAATAAAATGTAACACTCATTTTATCAGTGATAGAGTATCTGTGTGAAAAGGACTTTCACCTTAGTTTTAAGGAAATTTTAAAGTGAGCCTGGTCTTAAACTTCAAGGCCACCCCTATTTTTTTTTCTTTTACAATATACCATTCAGTCAGACCATACAATATACCATTCAGTCCGCCATCACCGGACCTGTTGGACCCGCTACCACTGCTGCTGCTGCTGCCGGACCCAGAGCCTGACCTACCTGGTGGTGCCTGGGTTCCGGGCCTGGGTCTGGCGGTGGCAGCAGCAGCGACAGCATGTTCAGCAGCGGTGGTGTTCCGGAGTGCTTCAGGCCACTACTAGGCCTTCTGGTTTGACCTGGAAGACCTAATAGCAGCCTGAAGCACTCCAGAGCACTGCCACCTCTGGACCCGCCTCCGGACCCGTCACTGACAGACCCGGGGCTGGACCCCTGGCACCACCAGGTAGGGCAATACCTGGAATGCGGGGGTTAAAAAAAAATTATGAGACTGGGCAGGTTGGGGTGGGAGGTGCTCCCTGGCACCACTTCCACCCACACAGCCTGGAGGGGGGAGGGAAAACTGGGTTCCTCCCTGCCCCCCACTCCCACCCAAACCTGTTCGGAACCTGAACTTTGTTCTGCCACTTCGGGTGGGGGGGCGGTTTGACTTTGGGGTGTTCATGAATGGTCCGAACACCCCAAGTTTGGGCCAAACCCCAAACTTCCGAACGGTGTTTGCACATCCCTACTGATCACCTTGCTAAGCGGCTGCATATACACGTTGAACAGGAGAGGGAACCAAACCAAACTGTGCAGAACCCCACATGAGAGGTTCCTGTAAGATAAAAAACAATCACCAAGTACCAGCCGCTGAATTCTTCCAGTCAGGAATGAGTGGAACCATTCAAGAATGATCCCACCCACCCCTGCACTGTCCCGCAGGTGCGTCACCAATATCTCGTGGTCAATGGTATCAAATGCTGCTGACAGATCTAATAGGACTAATAGAGACGAACGACCTCTGTCCTTTTCCAGGCGGAGATCATCCACCAAGGTCAAAAGTGCTGTCTCAGTGCCATGACCCGGATGGAAGCCAGACTGTGAAGGATCAAGTTAACCGACACAGTCAAGATGCCCCTGGACCTGCTGAGCCACTACCCGTTCAATAACTTCCCTAAAAAGGGAAGGTTAGAGACAGACCAATAGCTGGCAGAGGAGTCAGCGTCAAGTGATGGCTTCTTGAGCAGAGGCCACACCACCACCTCCTTAAGACAGCCTGACACTCTGCCCTCCCTCAGGGAGGCATTGACCACCCCGGCCAGCAATGGCCCTATTGTCTCCCAGCAGCTCTTAACCAGCCAGGATGGGCACGGATTTAATTCACAAGAGGTGGTTCGAACAGCCCCAAGCACCGCCACCACGTCAGCAGATGTAAAAATTATCCCATAAAATTGGACAAGCTGTGGCTTCTACAACCTCTCCATCCTCCACTGCATTAAGTACAGCATCAAGGTCTTGGTGAATCTGAGCGATTTTCTCTGCAAAATAATCCACAAAAAGGTCACAACGGGCGGAAGATGACTCAACCCCCTGGTTGAGGGAGGCTGGACTGATCGGTCCCCGTAAGAACCGGAAAAGCTCCACTGGACGGGATTTCATGGATGCTATGAGGGCAGCAAAAAACTCCCTTTTTGCTGTCCACATAGCCACAGCATAGACTTGCAAACTAGCTATATGTTGCAATCTGTCAACTTCAACTCCACCGTCGCTCCAACCATCACCCCTCTTGCTTCAGGATCCGATGTTCCTCAGAGAACCAAGGGGGTCTTTGGGGTTGCCACCTAGACATGGATGCCTGGGAGCTGTTTGATCAATGGCCTCCATCAGGAGGATATTCCATAGCTTGATGAGGTCATCGATGAGACGGTCATTGAGGTCAGACGGTAACTCTCCCAGCGTGCCTAGAAACAGCACCAGGTCCATCAGTCACTGGAGGTGGACCATCCTCAAAGGTTCCACACGCTGCTGGGGGCAGACATGTGCTAGAAGGGAAGTCTGCAGGAGGTAATGATCCATCCATGACAAGGGCACAGTTGATATCTCCCCCGTTAATGGAGCACCCGCCTCAAGGCCAGTGCAAAACATGAGGTCCAAGGCATGTCCTCCAAGATATGTGGGGCCGTTGACTCTCTGGGACAGTCCCATGGTTACCATGGCGGCTATGAACTCATGCTCGGCACTCCCAAACACCGCGTTGGCCTGGAGGACCGCAACACCACCTCCGACACAGCCTCTGCCAGAGCATGCAGGGAGACGGCTGCACTGGTAGGTGCAAGATATACCAGCAGCACTCCCAAACTGTCCCCTGCCAAATCAAACACAAGGTGGAGACCTTCAATGCCTACCATGGTCCGCACTGGATACCTCCTCACAGACCACCCATCTTTAAAAATCATAGCTACACCGCCCCCTCCCCCCAGCCCTCCAACCATGGCTGATGCCGCACGGAATACCTGGCTGGAACAAGATCAGTCAGGATAGGTCCTGATTCATTGTCCAGTCAAGTTTCTGTAATACAAGTGAGATCGGCAGCACAGTCCAGGATCACCTCCTCAACTGTTCTTGCCTTATTTGCCACTGACTTTGTATTTAACAGCACCAAAACAGGGTTTCAGGCCCCCTGACCAGGTTCCACTTGCTTATCTGTTGGGGGAGGGGTAAGCGGGACATGCAGTAGGTATTTGTCCTGCCTCACCACTCCCACTCTCCTCCCCCATAGACCATATCTCCCCTGGCCCATCACGATACCAATAGCTGCGCCTACCCTCTGGCTGCCTCCCCAGCCCCCCCCTCCTTCCCTCTCTCCCCTAAACTGTGAGGTAGCCCCCCCTCCCCTGCCACCGGAGGGCCAAATACCACCCCCCTTGGACTCACCCCTCCCTCACACCGAGGGGGGCCACCTTACCCCCTCTATCCCAATTCCATCCCCACCCTTACCCACACATCCCCAGTCCCTCTCTGCCACTGAGGGGTACCCCAAAAACCAACCCCCATATCCTCCCCAACCACATCAATTCCTTCCAATCCCTCCCCACTCCCCATCCTCCCCTGTCTAAAAAACACATTCCCATCCCCCATACCTTAATTATTCACCTCCACCAACATTAACCGCCTCACCGTCCCTGACCCCACCAAGGGCCCTTGGGTGTGGCACCTAAGTGTGCTGCCTGGTGTGCCAGAAGTCCCCACTGGAGCACCGCCCCCTCCCCCTCCTCCAACTAGGGAAGAGAGAGATGGAACCGGAGGCCGGCTACTCACAGTCCTGGTGGGACCCAGCCTGGTCCTGCTACTCTAGCCACTGTCACCACCCACCATCAAGTCTGTTGTTGGGGGAGGGGGAGTTCCCCCTTGCAGCGCAGCTGGGCCGCTGGCTTCCTTTGTCCCTGCTGGGCCAGAAGTCCCCGCTGAAGCACCGTCCCCATCCCCTCCTCCAACCAAGGGAGGGGGAGATGGAACCAGGGTCCAGCTAATTCTGGTTGTGCCCAGCACAGCACAGCCCTGCCACTCTCGCCGCTGCTACTGCCACCGCCCGCCATCATGTCTGTTGTTGGGGGAAGGGGGGAGAGAAGATGTTCTCCCTTGCAGCACAGCCAGGCCACTGGCTGCCTTTGGCCCTTGTGGGCCAGAAGTCCCCGCTAGAGCTCCGGACCCACCCCCTCCTCCAACCGGGGGAGGGGGAGATGGAACTGGGGGTCGGCTACTCACAGTCCTGGTGGGGCCCAGCCCAGCACTTCCGCTCTCGCCACAGCCACTTCCACCACCCGCCATCAGGTCTGTTGTCAGGGGGGGAAGGGGGAGAGAAAATGTTCCCCATTGCAGCGCATCTGGGCTGCTGGCTGCCTTTGGCCTCTCCTTGCTGCACAGTCCCACTGTTTTCTGCTTTTTGGCAGTGGCTTCAGCGGACACCCCAAGGCCCTCCACAGATCTTCCGAGCACTTCCCAGCTCCAGTACCAACTTCCTCCCAGCCAAAGGGGCTTCTGAAGCAACGGAAGGCAACAGGCATGGCTACATCCACCACAGCCCGCCAATGGCCCCAGCAATGGCTGACACCCATTGGTGTCACCCTTCGGCTCGCACTGAAAGACTGGTGGCCAAGGTCTCCCACCCTTGTGTAACTACCTGAGGGGGAGAATGAGAGCCTATGAGCTTTTGGGATGACAGGGGCAGCTCTTCCTTCACCAGCACTTGCCCCAGATGCACCCACTCAAACCCCAAAGGCCTCCAGCCCTTGTGTAAATACCTGAGGGGGAGAAGGAGAGCCTGAGTTCTTGGGATGACATGGGCAGCTCTCCCTTCACCAGCACTTGCCCCAGCTGAACCCACTCCCTTGTTTACTTGGAGAGGAGAGTCACTAATCCAATTATCTTTTCTCCACTATGGCATTTACATCGAGGACTACATTTCTCATATGATGCATAGAACAGATTTTGATTGGCTGGATTCTTTCCCTGTGATAAATTCCAAGAGAGCTAGTTTTATGTGATATCTGTTAGGAGGCCTGTATGCCCCCAAATTTATGTTGTAAGCCTATTCAACCAGTTTAATCTGTTCTTCCCTAAATAAAAGAATTAGGCTAAGGATGTTTATAGACGAGACAAAAAAGGCAGCTGATCCTTTGATCAGCCGCCTTTCTTGGCACTCGTCTAATTGCTGGGGCTGCTTTTTAATCCGCGTCGGAGGGGGCAGGCGAGCCTGCCCCCTCCGACGCAGATTCCCGAAGTGCCGGCTTTACGCCGCACTTCCTGGTTCCATGCGCGAGGGCGCATGTGCAGAAGGTCGCGCATGCGCAGAAGGGCATGCATGCTCACTCGCATTCTGCGCCATGTCTGATCAGCAGACACGGCATGCAGAGACCGCGCGGGGGGAAAAGCCAGCATTTAGCGATCCCGCTTGTAAGCGGGATCGTCTATAAATGCCCTAAGCCTAGGGCCACTAAGGAACTGCCCCTCCTAAGATGAGAGCATTCCCCAAACCCCTCACACCTACAGGGAATTGACTTAGGTGGGACAGCTCAACATGGCCTGACATCCTGAATCTTAATACTTTGCATGTTTATACCCTAGAGTCAGTTTTTCAGTGGTTGATGGCAGGCACTGGAAAGTGACCAAATAAAAACTACTCACAGACTAGGAGTGTCCATGTCATTTTTGTTATTACAATAACGATAATGAAAATAGTTGTTTTCATTATATTTATTGGTATTTTAAAAATGACAAATAATAATAATAAAATACAAACAAAAACGATGTTTTGTTTTTTAAATAAAGGGAAAACCCTGAAAACATATTTCTGGCTATAACCTTTTTGTTTCTTATTCAATTATTATTACATTTGTGGTACCTATACCCCCATTATGTGTATCAATTTCTGAAATGATTCGATAAAGAAACCAGATTTTAAAAGCAATTGAATGGTGTGATTTTAAGAAAAGCACCATACACATTCATGGCTACAACTTCTTTGTCTTCCATCCAATTTGCATTACATATATGAATATCATGTCCCTCCACATGCTTAACACACCTGCCAATTTTCAGAAAGATTGGATGAAGGGTCCTGATGGTATAAGACATTAACTTGAAAATACATTTCCAGCTGTAATATTTGTATATTCCAAGGTATTTGGCAGGAATGTATCACATACCTTCCCTGTAATTTGTGCCAAATTACAGGACAATCTGATAAAGGGACCCTATTTTATAAGCAATTGAAGTTGTCCCCTTGAAGATCATTATTCAGATAAATATCAGCACATGAAGTGCCAGTCAGAGGCAGGCACCTGGCATATAAGGGGGAGAGAGGCTGTAGGAGGAAGGATGTGGAGCAACCCAAAAGACTGACAGACAAATTCACTGGCCAGTTAATGCATTCTTCTAGCTTTACAGGACCAATCGGTAGTGGCTTCCAGGCGGCCATAAAAGGGACATAACTGGGACTTTGGAGATAGCATCCTAGCAATCAGGAGACATAGTTTACACATCCAGGCTGACCAATTATCATCACAATCACATCCTGCAGCACTGTGACAGAGGACATAAGAGAATCTCTATTGGCTCTTTCTTAAACAAATGTTTCTGACTTCCCAGTAACAAGTGGAGGAGATATGTTGGGATGGTCCCAGCACAGAATTAGGATATTTGGTTGACATTTCTGCTGGCCAATTGGCATCACAAACCGATCTTCCACAGTGACACATAAGAGAATCCCTGGCATAGGCTCCTTCTCTGCATATGCTGTGAAGGCTTATAAAATTGGGACCCTTAATCACATCTTTCTGATATTTGGTAGAGATGATTGTGAAAGTATGGTGTATATCTATGACAAAGTTCATGTACACTAATTGGACTGCAAAGATGTTAATGTCAGACATACATTTATAGGTTAATTGCTTATACCACCAGGACCCTTTATCCAATCCTTCTGAAAGTGTACAGGGATAGTAAATGTGGTAAGAGATATAAACTTGCCAAGATTCATGTACATTAAATGTGAGGCAAAGAAGTTACACCTAGGAATGTATATGAAAATGTCTGAAAAATAAATTAATTCAACTGCTTCTAAAATTGGATTCCTTTATCCAGTCATTTTTGAATTTGGTACATACCCTGCCTTCCATTGAAGGTATAGCTCCTTCCATGTGTCAGCCAAATATGGTGAAAAACAAAAACGTTACAGCTATAAATGTGTTTTCCATTGAAACCAATGGAAAACGAAAACGAAAGCAAAAATGACAATTTGATATTTATGAAAACAAAAAGGACAGATTTAAATAACAAAAAAAAATAAATGAAAATGAATATAACATGGGCCCCTGTTGCACACCTCTATTGCAGGCTGAATTTGGTCCCCAGGCCTGAGGTTCCCCATGCCTACTGTACATCATAGTACAGGAATCAGACCTTACATTCCAAACACAGCTAGACTAACCAGGATTTATGACTGTGTGACCTTAAAAAAAAGATTACGAGT
The DNA here is from genome assembly GCA_003113815.1 of Sphenodon punctatus. Classification (NCBI taxonomy): domain Eukaryota; kingdom Metazoa; phylum Chordata; class Lepidosauria; order Sphenodontia; family Sphenodontidae; genus Sphenodon; species Sphenodon punctatus. The sequence goes on from QEPC01005277.1 coordinate 171,858, forward strand.
TTGTATTCCTAGTTAGTTAGTCTAGCCTTGTTTGGAATGTAGGGTCTCATTCCTGGTACTATGATGTACAGTAGGCATGAGGAACCTCAGACCGGAAGGTCAAATTCAGCCCGTGACTAGTTTTTATTTGGCCCCTTTCCAGTGCCTGGATCCAGTTCCTTCCACCAAACACTGAAAAACTGAGCTCAGGGTAAGAGATGAGAGATTAGGGCCTTGCTACAAGGATAGGGAAGAGATCCATGGCACATATCCATGATCTGGACTAGGGCTGTAACTCAAGTTCACAGTACTTTCCATTCCCGATGAACTTTCTGTATCTTGCCTCAAACTTGACCAAGAATCAAGAGTCGAGATTCAGCCATGGTCCCAGCGAGCTTATAAGCCTCTCTTGTTTGGGATGGGGCTCTCAATTAGCTGGTGCATGAAGGGAGCTAACCAGTGTTGTTCTGCTGCAGGCTTGCCTCGCTCAAGATTTCTAAAAAATGCAGGAGTTGATTGATTGCACTAGAAAATAAAACGCACTGTGGTGCTGGGACATATGCCTTCTCTATCGCAGCACTGGTGTCTGAGGACCGGGTAAGTGCATGCTGTCATTTCTGTGATCCAACTTCAACAAATGTTAGCACCACTGGGGTATGGAGGAAGGCCTATTGGACACTGTGAGTGACACAGGCTCAAGTCCTTCTCATCCTGAGCACACCCCTTATGTACCCCATCCCCAACTTCCATACAGTCCTCCAAGCTTATACTAATTTTCAAAGTGGCCTCTGGGACTGAAAATCTTCATGACCCTGATGTACAGTATTATAGTAAAAAAGAACTTGACATCACTATACTTTGTCTATCCCCTTGGCTCTGGAACTGAGAGGGGAGATTTCTCTCCAGACCCTCACACCAAGGACTACATTTCCCATGATGCATAGAGCAGAAATCAGCTCATCTGCTCCATAGCCGATTGTGATTGTTTGGATTCCTTCTCTGTGGGAAATTCCAAGAACACATTTTTATCCATCCATTTTCTTCTCATCCCAACTGCAATTATTTACCCATGCCAAACTTAAGTACATGATGGGTCCCGTAAAAATAAAATAAGCTTTTGTGTGTATGATTGCCAAACTGGAACTTTGGAGATTTCTATATGTGAGTTCTAGAAAACTAAATAGCATTTTTGTTTCATGTGGATGTATTAGATTATTTAGTCGATCACCTACACACTATTGTAGTGGGTCCCATTTTCCACGTAAATTTTGTAAAGTTAAATATTAATTTTAGTACCCAAGAACCAGCGTATTCTACTATGTTTGCAATGTCACTAATATCTCTAGTATATCTTATATATAAATGTTAAACAGATGCTGGATTGAATGTGTTACCCTTGTATGTGTTGTTAATGCACTTAACAAATTTAGGAAAGTGCAATAAAAGTCTAATTGGTGTCAATAACAGCAATACTCACCAGTGCCTCTTTGTGTAAGGTATGCAGTGTTTCCCAATACCATATGTAGAAAAAATGTTACGTTAAAATTTTGTTTCCCATGGGGAAGGCTCTACCATTTGATTTTTGATCTAGAAGAAAGGATTCATCTGTACACTAAGCAAACAAGACAGCAAGCATATGAAATACAGCTGTTTACTGGTTCAGTTGGTTGTTTGCATTTGGTTTTATTGATTTCTATCCTGGATTATTTGCTCTAAGCTCAGAGGAATCAGAGGTGGAGGAGCAAATCTAGCTAAAATGAAGGATGATGGTAGCAAGGCTTTTATTCTTTCAGTAAGAAGATTATGTCATTTGATTATATATAATATGTTTATGGTAGGAGCTAAAGATGCCAACTGAGATCAGACGGCTGCTAAAACATGTAATCCAAACTACTGGGCTCACTGGACTAGTTGTTGGGTGGTGGGGGATGATGACTTCTAGCCTCAGGGAACAGACTTTCAGTGATTGAAGTCAAGGTGAACTGAGACAAACGGTTCACAATTGTACCCTTAACCCTTAATGTCGTCTTAGAAAAAGTTTGCCTTATTATCTTCTCTCTGCAGGAAGATACACTCCAGGTCTGCCTTAGGGCGCTTTTAAACGAGACAAGAAATGCAGCTGATCCTTTGATCAGCCGCATTTCTTGGTGCTCGTTTAAACATTGC
>QEPC01005277.1:196756-218377 GCA_003113815.1 Sphenodon punctatus
AGCCCACGTGGCTGGCCTCTGTGATTCCCCCCCTGTCCCCCCAAACTCACAGCTTGTTCTTCCCCCCTGCAGGTCCAGCGAGCAGTGGCGGCGATGGCAGCAGCAGCGGAGCAGCAGAGCAGCAGAGCACACACACACCCGCCGGCGGCAGAGCTTCACCAGCCCCCCGCAGCAGCAAGGCAGGTAAGTGGATGGTAAAAGTCCCCGCAGGCTCTTGCAGCTCAGCCGCTGGTCCCGGGGCTTTAAGCCCCCAGCTACTTCCGGGGGGGGAGGGGACAGGTCAGCCCACGTAGCTGGCCTCTGCGATTCACCCCCTGTCCCCCCAAACTCACAGCTTGTTCTTCCCCCCTGCAGGTCCAGCGAGCAGCGGCGGCGATGGCAGCAGCAGCAAAGCAGTGGAGTAGTGGAGCACACACACCCCCGCCGGCGGCAGAGCTTCACCAGCCCCTCGCAGCAGCAAGGCAGGTAAGTGGATGGTACAAGTCCCCGCAGGCTCTTGCGGCTCAGCCGCTGGTCCCGGAGCTTTAAGCCCCCAGCTAATTGGAAGGGGATCAAATAAAAAACACCTGCAGGCCAGTTCTTACCCACAGGCCAGAAGCTCCCCTCTACTTCTGCATAGTATTCATATTCATGGACTACTTTAGAAGAGTGGAACAAAATTAGTGAAATGAATTACCCCCTTTCTTCTGTTATTGGATTATTTTTTACACATTCTCTTTTCAGGATAAAATGGTACTTTTACTTGATCACATTAAAATAAATTTTGGGGGAAACAAGTCTTAAAAAAAAAAAGCTAATGAGTTGTGATTTTTTTACCCTTTTCCAATTCTATGTTTTAATTTTTCTAAATTCCCCTATAACCTGACATACACTTAATACTGTGATTTGTTTCAAAATGAAAAGAAAAAAGAAAAAGAAAAGAAAAATCCTAGCCTGTTCTCTACCAATTCCAGTGGGTCCCCATGTCGTGTTCAGAGTCCACATAGATATTGTAATGTGTTGTGATGCATCACATTGCCATGGAGATGTGCATCACCATAGTAACTTGCACTCTCCATTAATGCAGCAGTAAACAGTGAAGGAAATAAGGAAGCTTTGTTGAAGTGAAGCTGGTGAAACTCAGTATCTCAGCAGCAGCTACAGAATGGCCCACTCTTCCCAATATTCCAATTACCAAAGCAAAATGGGGGAGGAGGGGAGGGGCAGACAAGACAGCGACCTGTCCAGGCCTGGAATGCACCCACTCTTGTTCCCATGTTGCCAGATGTTGGGCTGCATACACTCCGGGGTGGGTAGGTGACCCGACTGTGATACATCTTTGACAGCAGGGCTCTCCACCCTAGCGGAACAGGAGATGTGCCTATGAGGAATAAGCTCTCCCTATTCCAGACCCAGCTCCCTTTGCTCAGGCAAGATCTTCAGTTAACCAAAACCCCTAAGGTCTTTTAGAGACTAGACTCTTCCTCCCCTTCAGTCAGCCCAATCCTCCAATTTAGGGTTTCCCAAAGCCAGTGTAGGTCCCCATCACAATACACAGTGTCTCTAGTTCAGGCCCTTCTGGGTACAACAATATGGATCCCACTTTGATCCAGTGCAGTTCTTCTTAGACCTAAGCAGGTCTCTGGCTCCTACATTTTCTAACAGGCTTCCATTCAGCGTTGCCCTGTTGGAGGCTTCTACACGCAGTGGCTTCTACACTCAGCCTCCTTCTCCAGGGACTCCCTTGCTCTGGGTCTGTTGTTCTCTTATAGTCAGCTTCCCTAATCACCCAGCTTCCACTTGTTAGACTCTCCAGGATTGGTTCAGTCAGGATCCTTAAAGGGCCAACACCCTTTAGCCATCATGTTGGGCCTCTTTGCCATTTCCACCCGACTTAGGGTCTAAACTATGGCCACCAGTTTCCCTGTAACCCTGTCACAACATCCTATGGAGAACCATCCTGGGCCAAGGGCTGCCCACATGAGCCAACGCAGGCTAAGTACATCTGTTTTTTCCTGCCTTTCCCCACCACAGAGTGGAAGCTGCCATGGCCATGTGCCATGACTGGTCACCCAGAGGCTTGTTCTGTTCACCCGCCCTACCTATGGTGTGAGGGTGGTGGGATGGCTCTTTGGCCACCCAAGGTCACAGCCACATCTGTTCCTTGCCGCTGGCCAACCAAGGGGGTGGCAGCCACTCCTTTTCACCCTAGGGCGAGCTGGGGAGCCGCCTTGCCACTGACACATCTATGTTTACCCACTGGGAACTCTGCTGTTATGACTTGTTCCTCCCAGCCCCATTGAGAAAAATCTGAAGCCCCAGTACTGTCCATTTCCCCCTATCACCATCACCTGTTGGTTAGCTGAGCCAATTTCTGGAGATATTGGTACTTTATGCTGGCTTCAGTCCTCTCCCAATGACTTGGCATATGCTGTGCTTTAATTCATGTTTCCACCCCTCCCCAACAAATATGTTTTAATGAATGTCTGTGCTATCTTTGCTTCTGTTTGGTAGGCGTAGTTGCCAGGTTTGTATTTATCATCTCTTTGCCTGTAGTCATGAGATGAATTTATCACTTTTCTTGAAATCCGTTTCTGGTGAGCATACAGTTTATCCTACATTACACCTAGCCTACTTGCAATTATTATTTTACTCATTATGGACTTTTTTACATGGGCAGCAAACACCCATGAACATCCAGAAACCTGGGTGTTCATGGGTGTTTGCCACCTGTGTGAACTGTGCCGTGGCTGGGTGGGGTGTGTGTGTGCGCGTGCGTGCGTGTTCAGCGCACACTAATGCACACCCATCACTCACCCATGGAGCCATCCAAAAAAACAGAGGAGGCTCTGTGGGTAGCAGTGGGGGGAGGTCAGTGTGCACCAGTGTGTGCCTGTCAGAACCTCCCACCCACCCAGTGCACACCGATCCCCTGCCAGCACCACGGCCTGGGTAAAAACGACTTATATTTTAATGCACATGAAAGACAATTCTTGTAGTTTTTGTCTTTCAAGAAGCAGCATGGACTAAAACCTGCCAGGGCCCAGGGACAGTTCTGATTCTACTCGGGGAAACATCTGGCAGGTGGGATCATGCGTTATGGCACCACTGGTGGCCACACTGGTTAAAGCATGACCACCCATGGTACCATCACATTTTAAAACAACCTGTCCTGTATCTGCATGCCCTGTGTAAACAAAAATGCAATACTGTTTGGGCACTCAGAGAATCCAGGTGTAAGGGCTGTTCTCATTAGTACTTTTTCAGAGATAACTAACTTCTAACTATAACCACCCCTCTTGTTGACATGAGCACATAGGTTTAAAGTGAGGTTAAATGTGGGGTTACTTTACCGCTCCAACAAGTGGGGTTAAAATAGGGAGGGGAGCTAGTCCTATACCTACTCCTCAGCAGGCATGTATAATGTATATTTTCTGTAGAATTCCCTCCTTCCATGCAGTCCTCTGCTGCTGTCCCAGCCAACATTAGCACTTATCTTAGATAATATCTCTGTCTCACTGACTGATTGCTATTCTAGCTTCCACTACTGAATGTATGCTGTGAGTTCCTAACTGGGGAGATCAAGAAAGGGAAATATTTAACTGCTTGTTCTCCCTGTCCGTCGGAACAGCAACAGAAGGAGGTATCTTACTGCTCCAGTGTGACTCCTATCATGAGACAAGTCCAAAGATGGTTCGCTTAGAATTAATCTTGTAGAGAGTGATTATGGTTTCATATTTTAGCACTACAAAAGCATGTGTAGCCTAGTGGAAACAATGTCAGAACTGGAACTTTGGAGACCAGGGTTCAAGTTCTGCCTTAGCTGTCAACTCACAAGTTTCTATCATTCAACCTCAGTTTTCCATCTGTAAAATGGGACAGAAAATGACCTACCTCACAGAGTTGTTATAAAGGTGAACTAGGTAAGGGTTGTAAAGCACTTTGAGCCCTGAAAATGCTATGTAAATTATTAATAATAACTGGTACTTTTATTACTTGTCTGTTTGTAGGGCTAGTAGAGCTGAAGAGGGCTGCTCTGTTTCATTAGGCAGGGTTCTTTTATCCCCTTTAATCAAAGCCAGGCCCTGATACTTTTCTATTTTTAGGGTAAGTTTCTCCAGTATGGAAAAGTTGCTGCTTCACAGAGTGTTGTGTTTTTTTGGTGAGTGTTCTGTAAATCTTGAATGACATTTTAAAATATCAATAAGATGCAGGCTCGAGGCAAAATTAATTTTGAACCACTCTTCAGTACTTGAGAAATTGTTTAACACTAATCCATGACTTTAACTTTCTCTTCTTCTTTTATTATTATTTTTTTTTAAAGTAAAATCAATATGGGGAAAATAGCCACTAGCTAAATAAGCAGCGTGTTCACTAGATTATCAGTGGCATTTATCTATCCCTTTTTGTTGTTCTATTTCTTTATGGTCATCTTAAATACGTTTCCACGGAAATAATTTTATCACTCTAAGAAAGAAGCTATTAAACCTCTCCCCCCATGGTGTAATTTACAGAGCTCCAGATAAATAGACCAAATTCAGTATGTCCACTGAACGCAAACACAGGTTAATTTAAAATAAAACCTAATCAAGGCTGGCTGTACATGCCAAACACTGTCATTCCTTATCAGGCCTGTAGGTAAAACATTGGCATGGAAGGAGTAATGGCAGACTACATCACAGGGGTAGGGGAGGGGCAGGAGCAGTTTCTTTAGACTAAAAAAATGAGGGCAGTGAGAACCTTTAACACACACAAACACACACACACAATTACAGTGAGGGCAATGCCTCCCCACATGCCCTCCCTTAGTTATGGGCCTGTCCCTTGCTCTCACCACTCTAATGAAACACTAGCTATGGAGCCCAGTTTGGTATTTATTTATTTATTTATTTATTATTAAATTTGAATGCCGCTCCCTCCTGCTATAAGCATCTCGGGGCGGCTCACAGCATATTAAAACATCAAATAAAATTCATTAAAGCCAACATTTCCAACCCCTCCTTAAAAATAACCCCTCCCTAATCCAACCCCCCTCTCCCTCCCCCCTTGGCAAAGGCCTGGTGGAACAGCCAGGTCTTACACTGTCTACGGAAAGAGTGGAGGTCAGCAGCCAAGCGGACCTCCAGTAGGAGGGAGTTCCACAGCTGTGGTGTGGCCACTGAGAACACCCATCTCATAGTCGACACCTGGGAAACCCGGAGGAACCTCAAGGAGGGTACCCCCAGCCAACCGCACAGACCGAGCCAGGATCCATGAAATTAAATTTCATCCATTTAAATGAAATTGTTCATAACTGTTCTTGCCTGCATAAGCTCAACTATCAAATACATTGTGAGACAAAGGCTTGGTTGAGTTAGCAGCAGCATATAGGATTACTATTCCTCTAGGCTTGACCCGGAGTCTATACATTTATACCCATTATCTCTGGGTAGTGCTGAAGCAGTAACTCCTTTTTCCATTCTGCTATTTCATTCTGCCATTTCAGAATTGCCCATGACTTCCTGCTGCTTTTCCACCGGCATTCCAGTAATTCTGTTGGCATTCTGCTAATTTGGAAACTGTTGGAACAAGCATTGTTCCGCTACTTCACAGCGCTGGTGGAAATTGCGGAAGATAGAAACTGTCGGAACAAACATTGTTCCGCTATTTTTACAGTTGGTGGAAGTAGCGGAATGAAAGTAGCGGAATGAACGTTACTATTGCACCATGCTGCTCATTGCAGAAGAGCTTTTTATATTGGAAAAATTTACCGCAACGGCGTGTAGTTTCAGCCCTATCTCTGGGCTCACCTTCCCCAAGGTTTTGACCCAAAAGGATGGCAGCATGTTAGAAAAGTGGTGGGATGAAGAGGCATCATGATATTCCAACGCCCCTCACTCTTTTGGTATGGCCCTGCTCACTTTGGGTCAAAGCCCTGAGGAAGGTGGCAACCCTAACATCATATATTTCAAGGTCTTGGTTCCCCTGACTTAACTGTTGAAGAGGAAGGGACAACTCATGACGAGGGTTGAAAGGAGCAGCAAAATATTTACCCACAAGTAGTTTAGCCATTTGGGGAACCAGGATTGATTTCCCAACCATTTCTCAGTTCCGATTTGATTTCTTGATTCTTGCAATACTTCAAGATACCATCTCAATTTACTGACTTTCTATTTACCATTTACCACGTACCATTCATTTATCACTTACTGCATTTCTGAGGGTACCATTTTACTTTGGGTTTCTGTCTGTTGGTTGTTTCTGAGCCAATCTCTGTGTGAATAGCTCACTACTTAACCCCCACACCACCGCCTGCCCAAACACAGTTTTAAAAAACAGTACCTCTATTCCAGTGCCTCTCACCATAATTGTTTTTGTATGTTCCCTTTTCTTTGACCAATCTGCAATTGGACTTCAGATGTGTAAAGGAATCTGCATACCAGCAATGAGTGACAAGGTAGTACAAGGGACGAATGGAGTATAGAGGAGTTAGAAGAAATGTGGACTTGCATTGGTATTACTGCTTGTGATTTGAAATTGGTGACAAAACGGTAAACAGCATAACAATAAATGAGATCCTGGTAAGCAAATTATTAGTAAATCAAAAGATGAAATGTTATTTAAGACATTGCTTAGTGCTGATTGGTTCTCAGTTAGACTGAAACGTTATTGGGACCCAGGATTTAAATGTGAATTTCACTTTTTGTGAAATCTCATTTCAGCCCTAGCCATGACCCCCTACTGGAGAGGAAGCCAAACTACAAAATATTTCACAGACCCTCTAGGAAATCTGGTTGATATTTTGTGGTTGGACATATGGGATGTCCAAAATGGATCAGTTGGTATGATGGGAAGATCATTTGCATAAACATTTGCATAATTGAGTTAACTTAAATTAACTTAAATTCATTTTGGTTATCAAAATTAGATTTCCTGGCTGCAGAATTTGGACATTCTTTTTTTCTTCCCTATGGGAAGCTCTCTCCACAGTGATTTCTCCTGGAATAAGTGTCTTGGACAAAGGGCCAAAGCGAGGTGGCTAGTTCTCAAACCTCTCAAGTGTCCTGGATTTTCACTGACATCCTTGGTTTCTTAGGGTGTGCACCAGGCCCAAATGTTGTTTTTGTTGGTTTTTTCGTTATTAAAAACACAACATTTTTTGGTAACTTTATCGATATCAATTCTCGTGCACAAATATTTATACCATTTGTCTATCCTGTAATCCTAATACATATAATAAAACTGACTAGCCTAAATACCCTATATAATATCTAAACTTTCTATATATGTACACAACTAATATCTATCTTAATCTAAGGGAGACAGGGGAAGGGAAAAGGAAACTATTATCTAATCAATTATCTATATAATTATTCTAATCTAATCTAATCTAATCTAATCTAATCTAAATATCCATAATATATATCTATATCTAATCTATACTACCTATCTATATATAATGTACAGGGGGGATAAAGGCAGGGAAAGGGAGAAGCTAAAATGTAGGGTATGGGGAAGGAAAGTTATTGGTAATACAATGAGGGCTAGGGTGGATTTTTTTTGTGTGCAAGCACCACAGTTCTGTAAATACAACCTGTCAAGCAGAGCTCTCACAGAATGGAGAGAAAAAGCCTGACCTTCCCATTATAAAAGGGTTGAAGTGCCCTCCCCCAGAGCCTCCCTGATTGGTTGTGGGAGGCAGCAGGCATTGAGCAATCACAGAGTGCCATGAGACTGTTGCAGCCTACTTGTTCTGCTCATTGGCCAACGATACATCCATCAAATACTGCTGAGCTGCTCTCCCCTCCCAACACAGGCACAGTTCAAGAGTTCAACCCAGTTTAGGGCTCCGAGATGTCTGTGTCCTCCTCCCCTCTCCACATTTTCCCTCCAAAACCCAACTGCCACAGCACTAATAGTGACAATGATAATGACATTGTCGTTTTTGTTATCGTTGTTATTGATTGTTATTTTTGTCATTGCAATAACGATAACAATATTGACAATTGTCGTTATCATTATTGTAATAATGAAAATGACATGCACACCCCTAGGTTTCACACCTCTTTTGTTATCTGTCCTACAGTACAGGAAAACTGCTGTAAAGTCCCAGATTATAAAGGGAGTGAGAGGAAGAGAAATTTGCAAGTCATCAGTGGTAGAATGAGTTGAATTCTCAAGCCTTAAAGAGCCAGACCAGCCAAATAGTTTGACCCAGGCTAGTTCAGAGCAGCCCCTCCCATAGGAGAGAGAAAAGATTCTCTGTTGTTCTCTTTGACTCATTATTGACTTTTCTCCTTTCAGGGAGAAGAATATGGTTTTCGAACAGCTGGGAGAAAAGACCAGTCTTTGGATTTAAAAAAACAAAAACAAAAAACAACCCAAACCCCCAACAAACAAACATCAAGTTGGGGCAATGTAGTGTTACGATTTCTAAGCATTTCTCTTGAAAAAAATCAGCTGGCTAGGGATTTAGCCCTGGCCCTTGTAAGGGGATAATGAATGAATTAAGTTTTAACAAATTTTTTGGTACTACCATCTCTGTTAGGTAATTCGATATTACTAATTCTTGCCCATGAGAAAATTCTCACAGAATCTCATCTGTCAATGAATCCATACAGGAGAAATGGCTGGACTGGGGGGAAAGCTTTATTGTCTAAAGAGGGTTGGGCAAACTGTAACACTCATGTAGAGACAAAGTGGTTAATGGAAGTGCTCTGATAGAGCTTGCGTATAAGGACTGGCAGGACAAGGGTTTGAGGCTATCGTATGGAGATGCAAGCCATTTATTTATTTAAAATAAAGTATCTTAAATGTTTACATGTTTTAGCCCAGCCTCCTAGTTAAGTAATAGACTACTCTGGATAGATTTACATACATATGCAAATATTATGCAAATTATGTCCTTCATTATCCCACATTTTGAGAGTCACTGCCACCCTTTTCTGAGTCCAGGGGTTGAGAGGTATGTTGGTGCTGGCTTACTGAAAGATGAAAATGCTTCCAATGTGATATGTGGCTGTTTTTGGAGATGGCTCTAAATTGTTGATTAAATGCATGTGATGTGTCACTATCCTGTTAGAAGCAGGAAAGGCTGGGAACCCTCTCCAGGTTATTCAAGTACGACTTGCTCAAAAGAGCTTGTTAATCAGATGAAAAAGCCTTGGAGCTGTAACTCCCAAACTTTTATTTGTTTGGATAATTACACTCATATCTGTGAGGAGGCCTGTACCCAAACTTACGATGTAAGCTTCAGTTACTAGTAGATGCATTACCATGTGCCTCTTGAACAGAGCAGTTTGGCTGGGCATTAAGCACTGCCTAGGGCCATCAAGGCTGACTATGCTTCCTCAGTTAAGGAAACTACCCATCTTCCCTTAATCATATTCCACCATCTATCCTCGTAGGGAACTACTGTTGTCACAGGGAATTGCTTAGGGTAGGATGACTCATCATGGTCCTACTCTGATTGTGACATTTGTGATGGGTGTAAGCCAGATGCATTAATAATTTTAATAAGTAAATCTTGAATCTGTGGCCCCAGCCAGGGACTCAATTTCAAAGGCTGCTTCCCCCCTACAACGCCATCTCTCACCCGAGTGGTGCTGGGTAAGGCAAACAAGGTTTGGTCATGACTGTGTGAACTTAACTGTATAAAGATTAGAAGTTTGCATTCCTGGTCAGGTCAGTCTCATTTGGAACCTGGGACCTGGTTTCTGTACTATGGTCAGGAGTTCTTGTTCACTGTGTTTCCCCCATTGCCATGAATGTGGAACATGCAGTGAATGCGGGTCCTGACTATGGCGTACGGTATTCTAATAAAAAAAGATCATGAAAACACTCTACATTGCCTATCTCCTTGGGATGGGAACCAAGATCAGGGGATTGGTTTCCTGGATTCCACATGCAGCTGCAAGTTAATAGCCCCTGTGTCTGGGATATAGAAGAAATAATAACCATATTTCCTTGCTACAAAACTTCTACTCATGCAAACAAAAGTAAGGGTGTAACAAGTTAAGGCATTAACAAGGAGTTAACTTGTTAAGGAGTTATTACTAAGAGACTTACTAGTCTGAAGACACATTTGAGGCAGACTCTGAGTATAGGAAGAATCACTAACAATGGGACATGGGGCCCAAGGAGGAGAGTAGTCTGAAGATGTGTATGGTTCATTGGTTCCTGACTTCTCTCTCTCATCCTACATGTACTAATAAAAACTAGCATGTTGCCTTGTAAGGCCTGATTACTTAGGACTGCGATTCTGGTGACTCTGAAATAGTGTTTCAGAGAACCAGCTTGTAACTTCTGAGGTAGAAGACAAGTTGTATTTACTCACTGTTGGTGGTAGAGCTGCATTGGGCACTAAAATTAGTACCTGTGGGCAATGCCCACATTTTTGGGCACCCCATCGTGCACCTGATGGACTACCTGAGGACCAATCAGGTGCCCAATGCCTGAAAACATGAACATTACCCAGATAAATTGACACGCCCAGCAACCTCACCCAGACTCTATCACTTTCAAAGACTGACTGGCACTTCTCCCCACACCCCGTGTGCTCTTCAGGTGAGAGGCAGCACTGTAGGGATGAAACAGCCTTTGAAAATGACAGGCTGTGGACAGAACCACTCTGGAGATGAGCTCTGCAGTGGTTCCAGCTGGGACCAGTGACTTTCAAAGACCAATTGGTATAGTGGATGAGATGTAGACTTGGGACTGGGAAGCTGGAGTTCAAATCTTGGCCTAGTCATGAATCCCCTGGGTGGCCTTGGGCAAGACTCAGCCTCAGTTCTCCATTTGTAAAATGGCAAGGTGTATGTGTCTGTTTCTCCCTGTGTTCCCCTAGTCCATCTTAGATTGCAAACCCACTGAACAAGGAACTGTCTCCAAAACCTGTGACTAAAACACTGTATATGCCTAGTAGTCCTATAGAAATAATAATAATAATAATAATAATAATAATAATAATAAATAATAAATTTTAAAAAACTACCACAAAAAACCCTTTCAGGGTTAAGAAAAAAATTGAGGCACAGACAATTTTGGACAAAACATGGTCAATCAAAGTATTCCCCCAAAAAACTATTCCTACAAAAAACTCTTACAGGGCTAGAGAAAAACCATCAAATGAGTGGAGAAAAACATGGAAATTCAAAGATATGGGGTATTTTCAGACGTTACAAGATCCCGCTCAACCACAGTCAATACCCTGTGGTGGGGAATGGTCCTGTAACATCTGTTGGGGAACCGGAAGTTCCCCCCAGATGTTCACCACGCTCAATCCCCGCCGGAAATCGCATTCACCACGCAATTGGCTGAATCCGCGGGGCTGGCGCCGATTGCGTGGTGAAGGAGATTCCCGGCGGGAATGAAGGGGCCCATCACGTCTGGATGGGGATCATGACCCAGAATCCCCGCTGGGATTCCAGCCCGTGCTCAATTCGGGCCGGCGCTGCAGCTGCATTGGCCGCGGCGCCTGCCCATCTCCCCAGAGGGTGGGTGGTGAGGGAGCATGGAGGGGGGGCCGTGCGACCCTGCCCCCTCCCCGATTCCCCGCCAGGATCCCCTGGCACATCTGTTGGCCGTGCCAGAGTGATCCGGGCGGGGAATCTGAGGGTTGTTTCCGTGACGGGGCGAAGCCGCCCCCTCATGTCTGAAAACACCCATAGTGTGCACCTTAATTTACATGCACTATGTAAACAGTAAAGACATTGTACAGTGTCATATATTGTACTTGCTGCAACGTACAAATCACACACAGGTTGCCTTACAATTTAATTCAAAAACCAATCATCTATAGGACATTGGAACACCGAAGCTGGGGACAGAAGAGGGTCACCTGCACCTTAATTGCTGTTCCATCCAATCAGTAAAGAACACTCTTTAGTGGCCGAGTGTAATCAGTGCCTTACTTGTGATCAGGATTTCCATCACTCTTACTGGTGAAGTACTCTTTCAGTTTCAGTTGCTGTACTGAGATACCTTGTAACAAGCACATATACTAAATCATGTCATGATGTCTGGGGTCTGGAGGTGGAGGTGTAATAGTACATGAGCTGACACTGGTGGTGGACTACGTATAACATGGCAATTAAGGAGCAGGTGCCCATGCACTGTGCCTCTGCGCATGCTGAGGCTGTAGATGTGTTTTTGCCTGTAGTGCCCCCAGGAATAATGGCATCCATGTTATTGCACAAGCGTGGGGTGCTGTGGGCTGATTGAATTGTGTTGCAGCAGCAGCGCTATCCTGGTGCTGGTTGTGGCGACAACAGGAGAAGTAGAGCGGCAGCTGGAGGCGGCTATGGGAACAGGAGTGGTGGCGATGTAAAGAGTAGGTGCGGCAGCGACACCAGCACTGGGGGTGGGGGATGGGGTGGAGGGGCAGTTTAATCCCCACCACGACAACAGAAGAGCTTCCCTGCCACTGGTAGTGACTGGCAGAGCCTTGGTGGCAGGGGTTACAGGAGTAGTAGGAGCAGCAACAGTGGTGAGTCCGTATTGGGGGAGTGCAACACAGGTGGCGGGCGGGCGGGCGGACCAGCAAGTGTGTCAGAGGCAGCTGGGCAGGCGGGGGTGTGTGTTAGTTCTCCCCTACCCCCACCCCACTGCCCAAAATGCTGCAAGGGAACTCTGGTGGGTATTCGAAGACCATAGGTTTGCCCAAGTCCTAATTGCGCATGCAGGATAGAAGTGGGAAATGAATGTTCCACGCTTTAGATAAAATGGGATCCCAAGAGTTAAATAAGGGGTTAAATGGCTGCTAGGATAAGGGCAAAACAATTGAAAGGTACCCCTTCCCCACAGCCTTTAATTTCTGAAAGCAGTGCAGTTCCTTTCAATGAACTGTTTAGTCACTACACTTATCCGGGTGGTGGGGTGGGTTGTCGCCAACAGCAAAAAAACTATAAATCAGCCCATGACTTTGAAGCACTGTAACTCAGCCATGTCCAATGGATGTGGCTGAAAATTACATAGCTTCAACCTCTCTGCCAAGTGAAACTCCAAAACAAATTTCGAAATGGTACCGTAACCCACTGCAATTTCACAGGGGATAGAATGTTCATACGTTACAATGGATGCTGTGACACACCCTAATATACAGGTACTCTCGTGCCTGTATAATAATTATTAGCTGCTGCAATTGAGCATTCCCAGATTCATTGGGGTACGCAAATCTTTTGTTGCCCGGTTGCAGCTCTAGTTAGTAGGGATTTTGATGTTACTGGTGTGAGTGATTTAGACACACAGAAAGTTCAGGATGTAACAGCAAACATCCAGGAGAAATGTGTGTGTAAAAACACACTCACCCAGATCTTAAACATCTGGCTCTTTGAACTTCTGCATAGAACTTCTCCCAGAACTTGTGTGTGTAAAAAGTACTCTTGGTAAACTGCTTTGATTCAGGCAGCTGTGGTCACTTGGTTTCCATGGCAGCCTGTCACATCTACAGCTGTGGCTACTTTAGGCTGCCTCAGGGCAGTGTTTGTATGAAGCATACATCCAGGAACTGCCTCAGGGCAGTGTGTGTGTGAAAAATGCATCCGGAACTTACTTGTGGACTTGTAAACTGAGAAGATTGAAAAATCCGGAACTTTAAGGTGTGTGTAAAAATGCCTTCTGAAAACAGCTTGCGGGTGAATTCACTATTTTAAGTTGGCCTCTGTATATTCTTGTCATCTTTAAGGTTTTAGCCAAAGGGCATGGAATCTGATGAAAACCTCTGAATCAGATCTTTAATCTTTTTTACTACACTATGTACAGCGAACAAAACTATCTGGGTTTGAGTTTCTGAGCAACATCAGAAGTCTTTTAGGGCCTAGTTCTCCTGACTTATAGATTTTTATTATTATTATTATTATTATTATTATTATTATTATTATTATTTTATTATTAATCACATATTTATATAGCGCAGCAATGTACCTAATGCTTTACAAAGTAATGGAATAGGCATGGTTCCTGCCCTAGGGCTTACAATCTGAGAGATGGGGGGTACACGCACCTTCTCATGGTGGGTGTATAATGCTACCTGCTCAGAATCATGTTGTTCACACTTCTGTTGCACAAGGGCAAGTGACTACACAAGTGGCAAAGCAATGCTGAAACAAGCCTTCGTCTTCATATAGAGTCTAATTCTCTAAGACTTCACTGTTCTGCCAGTGGAAAAGGACATCAGAGTGGGTACAAATTGCATGCATGTTCAATTAAAGCTTCTTTACACCATCCAGGTGGCGTAAAATAACTGCAGTGTAACTCAGAACTAGGTCTATACTGTGTGAACAAACCTACATAGCAGACTGCACCGAAAGATTCATTTTGTAGGATGGACCCAGTAAAGCATAGTCTAAATGTCAAAAATTAATTAAAATGTTAGGCTCATTTTTTTTGCTTTATCTGCATCTTGAGCCACATTCTCATTACTATTGGCTCCTTTACACCACTGTGGCAGGATAAAGGGGCTGTAAACCCATAAACTCAGAGTGAATGTAATTTATTTTTTCTCTCCATTGCCGGAGTGGTGTAAAGGAATTTTATTGCACATGAATCCATCCCCCTTAACCTCACTCTTCCCTAAGAGTTTCCTTCAAGAACCAAGGAAAGCTTTAACAATGAATGTCAAGGAAAGATTGAGTCTTTGGCTCTTTTTAAATGGGCAGGGGGGATTGGTGTGAGGTGGGTGGAGAGCCACTGCAGGTACGATGGGTGGGGAAAGGTAAAGATGGGCACACACTGACCTCCACCCATCTACCTTTTCACCAGTTGCTCCCTGCGTGGGTGATGGGTGGAGGTGGGTGGAGATGGGTGGGTTGCAGGAGTGGGCATGCACGCTCCCGCAACCCACTATGGCGGTCACATGGGTGGAACAAATGCATACCCACGCAGCGGATCTGTGTGTGCATATATGTGGGTCCGTCTCATGTATAAAGGGCCTTTGGGTTAAACAGCTTGTCCAGCCTGTGGGCAAATCAGGTCAAATTGGTTAGGAGTCGAAATACAGATATAGTATTTGGTTTTGAGCAAGGCTGGAAGGCAAGTAAGGCTGCTGCATAGGGCCCTGCATGCTAGGATCCCCCAGGTTCACATAATTTTCTAGCTCCACTGCCTCTGCACAAAAAGATGGAGAAAGTGCATGGTTAGGGCTGGCCTTACCACAGGGTCACTGCAGGGGGAGGAACTGTCGCACAGCCCACTCTCTTCCTTACCTCCAGGGGTCCTGTGGTGGCCCCTATTTTTACCAGGGCATGGTTCCCCCCATCCCCTCCCAGCACAGCCCCAAACACAACCACTTTGAGGGTCCCATGGAGGGTGTCTCTGAGGGGGCAGAGCTGCAGAGAAGGGAGTGTGATCACCAGGGGGCCCACATTTTATGTTTACCCTGAGCCCCCAAACATTTTAAGTTTCCTCCTTCTCGTTCTCTGCTGCCAAATCATATTGGCGATATTTTGATTTCTCCATTTAAACGGTTGCTGTAGCTGGCAGGGGTAAGTTGCGTGATGGCGAATAAGAACAGACGTGGTCTGTGTGCTGGGACTGAAGGTGGAAATATTGATACAGAGGTGGTTATAAGGATATGCTTAGTCAAACTAAATTAGGTCATACAGTTGTGCTATTTTAGATTGCAGAGATTCGGTGATGCATCTAAACTGTGAGTGGCGCTGTGGACAGATTGCCTAAGCTACCAAACAGCAGCCAAAGGCCCATTTCCATACACTGGCCAGTCATGAAGCTCCCAATGCCTCTTTGGACATCACATTATGCCTTTTAGAAGTTAGTTTTGAAAAGCAATTGATGCTTTTAAGAAGCTACATATAAGTAAAGAAGGAGACAAGTTAAGATATTATCATGCGCATTACCAGTATTTGTAGTCTGCCCTGAAACATTCCACAGAGTATTCTTTATTCTGTGGTCTCCCAAACCAGTTCATGAACCAGCCCATAGAGAGGTGCCCAGTGGCATAAGGCAGCTTGTTTCCTCCTTCTCTTTCTCTGCTGCCAAATCATATTGGCGATATTTTGATTTCTCCATGTAAACGGTTGCTGTAGCTGCCAGGGGTAAGTTGCGTGATGGCAAATAAGAACAGACGTGGTCTGTGTGCTGGGACTGAAGGTGGAAATATTGATACAGAGGTGGTTATAAGGATATGCTTAGTCAAACTAAATTAGGTCATACAGTTGTGCTATTTTAGATTGCAGAGGTTCTGTGATGCATCTAACCTGAGACCAAGAAATGTTGCTCTAGTCTCTTGGGCAGCTGCTGTTCTGAAGGAAGAGCAAACAGAGATAAGAACAATGATAAGGGGATTTCAGCAATCGGTTAATGCAAAAGTTCCTAAACTCAAGGTCAGAACTCCAAGTTGTGGTGGGGAAAGACCATCTGCAAATTGTGCCATGATTAAATTGATATTTAATATATTTGTCATTGTTCTTGCTGCTGTGTGGTGTCATGGGATTATACTTAAGTCTCAAAATGGGGGAACATATATGAAAAGATCAGTTACCACTGAGACTGCTTTGCCAGCAGACACGCACAGGGATGCAGAGCAGGAAATCCAGCTGTGCATTCCTGTGAGTGTCTGCCGGCAACGCCGCGCGGAGGTGGGCTTTCAGACCTGCTGATCCCCACGCATATCCTGACTCTATGCATGTGGGGTAGGGGCGGAGGTCTGAAAGCAGCCTCAGTGGACGGGGGTGTCTGAAAGTGACCTAAGTTTGCGTCAGATTTGAGATGAACACACTGACTTCCCAAACCTCTGAGGCTGAGGCTGGATTAGGCTCCCTAGCTTAAGGAAGGTTTGTTTCCTACAAAGCACCATGACACTCTGTAGGGGGCATGGTAGGCCTGAATTGAAGTAGCTATTCCATTTTTTCAGGGACTTCTGTGAAAACAAAATAGTGATTTATTTATTTTTTATGGGAATTCCAATTGGAAAATTATTCCAATCAGAATAATGACAGGAAAAATAAGAGAAATTGCTGTGCAATGCACAAAATAGCCACTGGGGCCATTTTGTGCATGTGCAAATTGGTCCTGGTGAACATTCTGTGCATGCACAATGGGGTGTTATTTTTTTTTAATTTTCTCAGATTCAGATTGGAATTGGACAGAATATTGACTGTTCCGGTTTTCAATTGGAATGGGTTGACTTCCCCAATCTGATGAGAAACTGGAATTTTAGGGATTCTGATTTCACCCCTAGGGCATGGCTATTTTGGAAAGGTGTGGAACGCCTTTGCCCTGCCCCTTTTCTGATTTATCTTCTCTCCTTATGGGACACTGTAATGTGGGAATGCTTTAGGGGGACAGGGTCACTCACTCACTGGGTGCAAGCACAGAAGAACCCAGCTACATCCAGCTGGGTTAGACCCAGTGCAGTCAGGATCAGGCCTAGCTCAAGCCCAAATTTCTGGTTTAAGCAGGGTGTTGACTAGTGCTGAAACGCAGTATTCGAAATTACTCAGTTTTTACCAAGTATCAGAATTCGACTCAGTTTTACTGAGTACCGAGGAACCAAGGAAATCAGCTCAGTACTTGGAAAATCCTTGAATGAGCAACATATGGGGCTTTCTTGCCCCTATAAAAATCTACTTGGTACTCAGAAAATACTCAGTTTTATTTTGCTGAGTATTTTACCAAATACCAAGGCTGAAAGCTTGGAGCCGGTCCTTGGAAAACTGTAAATACTCACAAATAACATTTTTACTATTTGGTTCAGCCCTAGTGTTGACCCGTGTCTCAAATTGGCATCCGCAGGTTAACAAGGTAGTGCCTTGTTCTACAGCACCACTGTCACACCTTCCCTTTGGCTCTACCTTCACGTATAGCACTCCTAAGTGCTGGCTAAGCAACACACCCTCCACAATTGCCTCTCCCTCTCCCAGATTCCTGATTGGCTGCTCATTTACATAAAAGACCACACAGAAGTCGCAGGAAGCTGGATAGTACAGTGTTTCTAGTCCCTGTGTCTCATTTCCCATCACTTGCTGTGCCTCACACTCCCTTTCCAGCCCTGCTTTGCTCCTTGCTTCCCTAGCTCAGCCTTACCCCCTTCCCTTTCTTGGACCCCCCTCTGATTCCTGTCTTCTTGCTCCCCTTTCTGCCTTCTTGCCCAGGTTTCTTGATCCTTTTCCTTCCTTGCTTCCCAGGGCTGACTCCCCAGCTCTGATCCTTGGCTCCGACTTCTTGACATCAACACTGAGACACATCTTGGCTTTGACACTTCCTCCCCTTGCCCTGGACCCCTCCCAGATAACCTCGCCTTGACTCCCAGACCCTACTATGAATCTCCTTTCCTAGCCCCTTTCTTGACATGGCTGTTGGACCCAGTCGTGATGTCTGCTTATGTCCTGGATGCCCCTGAACCTGACACAGGGCTCTAATGTGCAGTGCTAAGCCCTCTCCTTGCAAGTAGGTTCTTTGGTACGCTCCATTTCTGGTGTCCCAAGTCCTGTCCTACTCCCTAAGGCTGTATGGGGCTAAGGCCAGTCGTACCAACAAGGCAAACTCTCACCCCTCTGAGAGAGTTTGAGACTATCCCTGGTATATACCAATATCTTCAGTTCAACACTTGTGGATTCTAGGTGAAGGAGAAACACAGGGAATAGAAGTCTCTTTAGTAGTTTAGTAAGCATTTGCTAAACCACTGCGGTTCTTGCGACATGTCCTCTATTCAACAAGCCTACTACGGCAGTAAATTGCTGGAAGCTAGCTAGACTAAAAAGATGGGAGGGAGGGCAGGGGAAGGAAAAGGGGATTGTACACAAACACATTTCATGTTCCTTTGAAAGATATATTTCAAGCCAATTCAAAAAAGTCAAAGTAGGCAATTTAGCGATAAGATGATTTTTCTACCTTAAGTTAATAGCATGATAAATGTAATTTTCCTTTCAGAGAAGCCACACTCTATTTTCTGCCCCTTTCAAGTGAACAGTGTGGGCTTTTTCCCCTGTGAAAGGTACAATTGGTTGCTTTTGATGCAAACATCTCTACACATAGTTACTTGTGCGAGTTAAGATAAATGTGTGATATTATCTCAAGAGTTGTAAGTGGATCGACTGCTCAGTGAAGTTTGCTGGGGATTTGGCGTCTGGCAAACAAGCCCTTCCAGATGTCTGGAGAATTTCTATATTTTTCCTTTAGAAAATTGTAGAGAAGAAATGGAGGTGACCTCAGTTGCTAAAGAAAGGATCCTGCTTTTAAAGCCATGCCATGCATAGGCTCTTTATAAATGTGAACACATATTATAATAATTAACATGGATGTTCATTTTCCATCCTCCTCCTCCTCCTCCTTAGTTCCCCATTTCTTTGCAGTCTGCCCTGGTCCTCCTCTTCCATTTATGTTCCAGTTCTTCTGTTATTCCACATTTTCCTACATCTTTCTTCACCACTTCACTCCATCTAATCCATAGGTTGGGACTAGAACTAGGCAAGAAAGTCTGTTCCTATAAATGTTGGGAAATACCTACCTTACAGGAGCACTTGCAACTGTTTGTCAGTATTTCCCCACTAGCCACCAAATCTGTGTTTCTGCTGTTGTTGGCACCTGTGATTGTCTGCCATTTTTCTATGTTTTCAGTACTTTGGGGCAAATTTTGGTATTTTCTGCCAGTTTTAGTTTCCAGTATTTTCATTAGTTTCCAGCATTTTATGATAGTTTCCAGCATCAGAATGAAGAAACCAAGGGCTAGCCTTTGAAACACACCAATCAATACACAGTTTACAAGCAGCCAAAACAGGACCAGTAACTAAGGAAATAATTAAAGTTATGAAGTGGACTTGCGATTGTACGCAAGCAGACGTAAGCAGCATTGTAGGGAAAGTTGCATGGTGTGTGGCTCCTCCTGCCTAGGAAGAATTATCAGAAATACTGAACAATGGCAATTACTGAAGAGGAACTAGCGAAAATAGTGAAAAATCCAGTAAGTGTCCTCATGGTCTGTTTCCAAAGGAAACAGCTTTCACTGCAATTGCTCGATTCACCACTAGTTGGGACCCCAGTGGGGTTGTGCTGTCTGTGGATGGTGCCATGATACTATTGATGTTTGATTCACATGGCATATTCTTGTTGCTGTCTGGGGTCATGGGATTATCAATTAAGCCACAAAATGGGGTTGCACAGGCAATAGGTTTGGAAACCCTGATATAATCTTTGGTCATGCTGTCTGTAGCAGAGGGGTGTTCTAGGGCCACAGGAGCGCTGGAGTAGTTTGGGCGAATTAGCAAAAACCCACTTCCACGCCTAGTCACACATCAGTTGGGCTGTATCTCTCCTAAGGAGGGGATTACACTATGTGGGGTTCCCCTGTAGGTGTCCCACCCCTCACCTCCAACCTCCCCTTATAGCCAAGGCCTACACCTCCAATACTGTATTCACAGAGGGGTTTTATCCCCTTTTAGGGTCCTCAGACCAATATCTTGGGGGTTGGGGGGGGTTCAGCCTTACAAGGTCTGAGACCCTCAGAGTTATTAGATAGTCCGGGTGGCCTAAGTTAAACAGATCCCACCTGAGCTGTTCCGTCTCCTGTTCCAACAACAGGTTCGGCAGACGAGGGTCCAGGGGAGTCTCACTGGAGAAGCTCCAGCAATGAGGAGGAGGGAGCTACAGCAGTAAGCTCCTTCTCCTGTGGCCACACCTAGCAGACTGAGCTCAGGACCTTTATAGGCCTTGAGCATGCTCAGTTCCAACTGCCTTACTGAGTGTGTCTATAGACATAGAGCTCAGAAGGCTTTCTGGGGCTCTACTGAGCATGCCCCAGGACTAACACCACTTTTAAACGAGACGCTGAAAAGCACCTCCTGAGCCCCGCGTTGAGAGAAAAGCTGCGCAGGGAGTGTTTACACGTTCCCCGTGCTGTCAGAAGTGACATGCTCCCCGATGCCAGCAGCAGCAGTGGCTGCAGATGTGGTGCTTTGAAGAGGTGCATTCTGAAAGCCTGAAAAGTGAGACTTCCAGAATGAGCCTTTTCAAAGCACCGCATCTTCAGCCGCCACCGCTGTCGGCAACGGGGAGCAGGTCACTTCCTGCAGTGCGAGGAGCATGTAAACACTCCCTGCGTGGCTTTTCTCTCAATGTGGGGATCAGGAGGCACTTTTCAGTGCCTCATTTAAAAGTGGTGTTAAACTCCAGAGGACTTTAGAGTCTCAACTCTCCTCTTTCCTCCCAGACTTTGAATCCTGGCTCACCTTCTTCCTCTCTGATGACACCCCCACTCTCATTCTTGGTGACTTCAACTTTCACATCGACACGTCTTCCTTACCCTCTATCTCCCACTTCCTCTCCCTGACCTCCTCCTTCGATCTCCAATTCTGGACCAACTCCACCCATCCATACTGACGGCCACTCCCTCGACCTCATCTTCTCACAAAATTGCTCTCTTGCTGACCTCTCCTTTGATCCCTGCCCTAATTCTGATCACTTACTCACCTCCTTCAGCCTCTCCCACCATCCATCATCCCCCTCTCTGCGCCCCGTCTGCTATGCAAGCCTTTACCCCCATGGAGTTTGCCTCCTCTCTATCCCTCCTCCTCCCCTCCATTTTCTCCTCCTCCCCTGACTCTGCCATCTCTGCTCTCAACACCTCTATCTCCTCCACTTGTGACTCTCTCACCCCCCTCTCTTCCCCCCCCATTCGGCCCCGAAACCCCCCCCCCTGGCTCACCCCTA
>QEPC01005277.1:238417-267675 GCA_003113815.1 Sphenodon punctatus
GTGCCTTGTGGCTTCGTTTGCCCTCAGGCGGCCATGTCTGTGTCCCGCCCCTGCCCGGTGCCTTGTGGGGGTTTAGCGCCCGGCGGGGGTTCGGCTGCACGTCTGTTGTGCTGCTGCGGCCCGCGATGGTGCGGCCCGGTTCCGGCCCGTGGTCCCGTTCCCGGCACGTCTGTTTGGGTCGTTTTCCCACCCCCAGCCGTGGTTGCGCTGTTCACCCCCCCTGGTGGTTCACTGTGGTGAACCGGCCGCCCGTAACATCTGAAAATACCCTGAGATGCAGCTGCTAGAGGGGGGAGTGATTACGCTCTCTCAGCTGAGAGGTGGCTTTGAGAGGAGAGAGAGAGGCAGGGGTTGCAGGAAGGACCTTCAGCAGAGGTTCTACACCAGCATTCCTCTCTTCAGCGAGGGAAGAGTGAGGTTCCTCGGGAGGATCCATGGTGCTCCTGCCCTCCTCTTGGTTCCTTTCCCAAATGGAAAGATGGGGGGCAGGTGCAGATCCTCTGGAGAAGTTCTTTTCTCCACCCCCTGCCTCGCTCTCTGTAACAGCCTCTCAGCTGGGACAGCTCGATCACTCTTTCCTCTAGCAGCTACCTCTCAGACAGTGCTTAATTTATAAAAAGAATGAATTGTCAAATCCTGAACCTGCCTCACAAGCCACACTCCTTGCCCCAGAACTTGACAGGACAGGGAAATGAACCCTGGTCTCCAGATAATAATCTCATTACTAAATTAAACTGCATCTCTACAGCGGAATTCTACAGGAGTTCTTGTGATTGAATCTATATGATGGCCAGCAGAGGGGATGGGGCACAGAAGTCATTTAATAAAAGCCAAATAAACAATGCAGGGTTCTTCTGTTTCTCAGTTCTGACCCTGAAATAGCCAATATCAGCCTTTTCCTGTCCTTTCACTTTTCTGGGTGCACGGTCCTAGTGGGAATTTTTCCCAGGGCTCATCCCCCCTTCCTTGAATTTAATTGCCAGGGCTGAGCCCTGGCATCCTCCCCCACCCCCCAATTAAACCCTGCCTCTCATATGAGAGAGCTCAATTGTTCTTTCCTCTAGCATCCACTCTTACATTGGAAGAGTGTGCTAGCGCTGCTTCTGATGGAAAGGGGGAGTCACAGCCAGGGAAAAAGCATTCCCCCTGGAAATGACCCCCCCTTTCTGTCAGAACCAGGGCTGGGAAGAGGGAAAGCACTGAGTGGTACCACTGGTGGCGACTACCACCAGCGCATGAAATGCAGGCAGGGGGCTGCCCATTTATTAGCTCGACACACTAAAACACGTGATTGGGGACTGTGTGGGAGCTGCACAGAGTTAGCTGACTCCAGCAGGCTATTGTCTCATTTTTAAACATCCTCTTTTAAATATGTCCTTTGGACTCTCAGGAACTATAATAGAGGTCAACTTATCTTTATAAACCATATGGTAAAGTCTCAGTGAATAAAGCCTGGTGGTTAATGGCAAAGGCCACTTTCCATATAGGAGAAAGTCTGATCTCCGTTTCATTGCTGTAAATTCCTAGTAACTGCACTCAAGTGAGTGGAATTGCTTTGCTGCATCAGAGAACAGGATCGTGTCCATAATAAACAAGAGCTGGATTAGCTCATCTTCTCATCTTTGCATTGTGAAGATCAGTGTTCCTAATTCTGGGCAACAAACATACTGGGCCAAATTCTCTGCTGTTGTAAATGAATGACCCTTTCTCTGGGTCAATGTAGTTTCACCCATTTCCATAGTGAGGTTATTTGACTCAGTGATGTGTACACCCTTGATGTTTCAACTGTTGTCAGGCTTCTTGGTGTTCTAGGAGACTTGTTACTTTGTACTTGTGTGGTGTGGGGGATTCTCTTTGCTTTTGAGAGCCAGTTGCAGAATGCCTTGTGTTGATTGGGGGGGGGGGGGGATTTCGAGTGGCAGTGACAAAGCATCTGAATAATTTAGAAAGCAACAGCAGTTCTTCCATATGAACAATCTCCCCAGCTTCATATTGGAGTAGTGGAAATAATTCTCTGCTTTGTCTGTTATTCATGGAATGTCCATAAACATTGCTTTAGAAGTCACCTTCACACTTTGTGAGTTGCTGATCCATATTGAACATTCTGGATCTGTTCCTTAATTGAGAGAGGCTCAGGAACCAACTCTTAGCAAAGGTACTGGAGAAATCTTAGCTGAATTAGCCATATTAGAATGCTTCTAAGCAAAGCCTGCCTTAGGGATGGCAACGGGTCTGTGCCCTGGGTCCTGTGCTATCAAAGCCCTGTGCCTCTTGGCAGCAGGGTCTTGAAAGCACTTCTATTGCTGTGGGGCCCCACCAGGAGCACCACCTTCTCTGCTGCTGCTGTTTCAAGGCTCTAGGATCCCTGCCCCCTACTGGAGGCTTGGGGTACCAAAGTTCTCAGGGCCCATCAGCATCATTGGTGGTGCTTCTCCTAGAGCAACACACCTTCTCGTGCTGAATTGAAACCAGCTGTTCCTGGATCGATGGGGAATTCCATCATGTCAAGAACATTTTGGAAAGCTTGGTAGAATTTTTGAGTCTGGGACATGTTTTGTGATTTTGTTGCTTTTGGGATTTCAGGTAGCAACCTTTTGCCACTTTTTGCAACCTCCATAATCTTTTGGCACTTTCCATCATTTTTTGGTATCTTCTTGGTGCCTCCTTGTAGTGGTGGCAGTATTGACATAAGGAATTATCTATGGGACCGCCTCACTCCCCATGTGCCCGTGCGACCCTTGAGATTGTCCCTTGAGATTGTGGGAACCTTTTTGGAGGTTCCCCAGGAGAGGAGGGTGGTCACCGATGTTAGATCTTTTTCGGTGACCACCCCTGTGCTGTGGAACTCACTCCCAGAGGAGGCTCGGTTGTCCCCCACTCTCCTGCTATTTTGGCATTTATGTAAGACCTGTCTGTCCCGCCAGGCCTTTGGCGAGGGGTAGGGTGGGTGGTGTGGGGGTAGGCTGGGTTTCTTTTCCCTGCATTTGTGAATTTGTAATTGTTTTGTTTTAAAATTGTTTTATTGTTATATTGTTGTTCGCTGCCCCAGGCTACCCTGTGGGCAGGAGAGGCGGGATACACATTTTACATAAATAAATAAATTCCCAAATGGGAAGAAACAAATGTGGCAAAAACTCGCTAAGTTTCTGCATTACGGTGGGAATTGGTGAATTGGCTGATTTGAATGAAATTGACATTCACTGTTTACTATCAGTTCAGCTCTACCATTGCTGGACTGAGGCCTGAGGACTGGCACTTTCTTTGGGGTCCACTGCTTGCCCTGGGAACCCTGCCCCAGGAGATGCCAATGAAAGGTCATCCCTGCATCTAAGCTACTGTGAAATAGCACATGTAGTGTATCAGTTTTGCTCTGAAAGAAATGAATGGGAATGGAAGACAGTGTGGTTACTTTGTACGAAAAAAGCACCTGCTTTTTCTTTAAGACAGATCAGAATCTAAAGAGACATCTTCAGAGTATCTCTACATCCCCCACCCCCGTCGAATTCTAAAGAGCCTGCTGAGCTGTTGCTCAATTCTTTGCTGAGTTTATTCTGAACAAGGCTCAATTTTATTAACTGCCTTTATTATTCCATCTTTCTCAAAAAAAAATCTATTACCTGTCAGTGTTCAAAATACTTCAAGGGCACTAGAAAGAGAGAGAGAGAGAGAGAGAGAGAGAGAGAGAGAGAGAGAGAATTGTATCTGGACAGAGTTCTTTATTTCATTCGCAAATATAAACTGCATTAATAAGATTAGCTGGACCCCAAAAAGCAGAGAAAATAAATTGATATTTTCTAATTATGTAAACAATTACAGGATGGCATTTGGTTTTGGGTTAATTTCCCTGCCTACTCTGGAAAACTGCCACTTCTGCGAAAACAACATATTGACCGAATTATTTTCAGTGGAATAGAAAAGGAACAAAATACCAATGTTTCATATATTGACACTGGCATTATTAGGGAGTTAGGCTGTCTTAAATGGCAGCTACAGAAATAAAATTAATCTCTTGAGCCAAGCAATATTACATAAATAAAATAATTCCTTTTTTAGATATGTGCATCTTTTGGTGGATGGCTTGCTTGAAGATGCCAGACCAAAATTAATAAGTCATATGGGAGGGAGAAAGAGCATCAATATTCCAGTACCTTGGTGGCCTCAGCTTGAGTTAGAAAACAGTATGTGAACTTCAATAATAGGATTGACTCAGGAAAACCCACATGTTAATAACTTTAAGCATGTGCTTAAATCCTATTGAAATCAATAGTGTGAGGATGGTATCCCTTTAAGAGTTTTCTTGTTTACCAATTCTGTCTAGTCTTGCAGACATACAAGATGTTTCATTTACCCACAAGTGGATGTCTCCTCCAGGCCACAGAATCTAGACTAGAGATTCCCAAACTGTGGGTGAAGACCCGCAAATGCGGCCATGCCATGTATGGGTGGGGTTTAGCGTGATTGATATTTATATTTGATAACCTTTGCATGATTTTGTTGTTATTTGGTGTCTCAGAATAACAACTGAGTGTCAGAATGGGGTCACAGAGCTAACTTTTAGGAACCATTACTCTAGCAACAGAATCTAAGCAAAATCTCTAAGGGCAAGGCCACACAAGATGCTATCCCACATTGAACCACCTTACCCCACATTAGCTCATGATGCAGCTGACTGTCATTCGGGCACTGACAGATGTTTGCCCACTTCTGCCCTGGAGCGGGTGGCCAGCTGCTTCAAAATGTGTCTGCTGCTGACACATTGAAGGCTACTGTTGCCCCACCTGGGCCAATGTGGGGTAATAGGTAACCTCTCATACAGCCAGTTCTGTGTAGCCCCACTGCATGGTAAGGTCCACTAAGACCACAGAGTAGCTGGTGTAGTTCAGCATTGCTGTATATCCATGTCATGGCAGTGGGCAGGAAAGTAGGCAGGCCTGCATGTGGTGGGTGGGGTGGCGCCATGTGAAAGCCCATATGGATGGCTCCTCGGCTTTCCATGGGGCTTGGTGGGATTTGTGATGGAGCCCGCCTGACTGCCTGGTTTCCCTGCAGGACTGTAGATCATTTGGACTGCCGACCCAAACTTTGACATCTGCATTCACCTTCCATGGCATGGGTGGAGGATCCGGGTGGCCTTGTCGGCTTTACCCTTTTGAACCTCGAGCCTTCTCTTAAACCCTCATCTTTTTTCTTGGGGTGGATTCCTACCCCGGGTGCACATCTCTTGCAAAAACATGCAATATAGTGACTTTCCAACTTTGCCCTTTTAGGACATTGTCACCTGTACCACAGGTACACAATATCCCCAAAGGAATATTGGCTGCCATTAAGTGAGTGAGAGAGAGAGAATAAAAAAGCCATGGGGTATTATTATTATTAGACATTTATATAGCGCCAGTCATATGACCTGTTGCTGTACAGAACATAGAATTAGACGCGGTCCCTGCCTGTGGCTTACAATCTAAAAGACAAAGACAAAGGGGGGGAGACAGGGAGAGGGAACAGTGGGAGAGACAGGGGAGAAGACAAACAAACATTCAGGCGGATGCAAAGTCTCAGGTGCGTGTGCTTGGTTTGGTTACAAAGAAGTTGGTAGCAGCAGTCAGCAGAGGAGGGCCGACAGTAAGAGTAAGGGGAAAGACTAACGGGCATTGGGAAAGGCATCATGGAAAAGGTGGGTCTTGAGGTAGACATCTACCCCATCACATTTCATGTTAATCTGCACATTCAAGCAATGTAAGTGCCAAAAGATTGTGGTAGAAAAGTACCCCATTACCCATGTAATTTCATTTTTGTTAAGGGATGGGCAAACAGATCGCGGTTCGGGTTCAGCCATTCGGTTTGGCTGCGTTCGGTTCGTCCGTTTGGTTTGTTCGCCAGGTTTGGCCGTACAGGAAATGTTTTTATATGGGTTTTTTTGGTTGCTTTTTTATATATTTTTTGTTTTTTATTTGGTTTTATATGTTTTTTTGGTTTTTTATTTTATTTTTTGTTTTTATATGGGGTTTTTTAATTTAAATTTTTATCTAATATTATATCTATCTATCTACACTAAATCTAACTGCTGTTAACTATTCTAAATGTTATGTACTAAATGGATTATCTAATAAGTACACAGGCCTACTCCTACAAACACTAAAACTAAATCAGTAGCGCTATCTCTGTCACTAAGCTAACTCATCTATCTATCTATCTATCTATCTATCTAATGGGATGGGGGGAATCACAAACAACACAAGGAGGGGTACAAAACTGAAATGAAACTGAAAGCAATCTAATAATCCTACTCTAAATGAAAAAACAGGGGAAGGGAAGGGAATCTGGGATGGAATATATGGGAGAGGGAAAGGATTCAATGGAGGGGGGGAGAGAGGGAGGAAGATTGAACAAAGGGAACACAGGGAGGAGTAAAAACAAAAAATAACCACTAAATCTATCTAAGCTAAGCTAAATAAATGAATGAGAATATGGAGGTAGATGGGTTGGATGGGTGAAAAGGGAGGAGGATTGCAATGAATTGGGGAGCTGGGAAATGCTGGGAGAGGGAGCCTTCTGAAACGCCTGCTGTTCAGAACAGTCTTCTGAAACGCCTGCTGCTCAGAAGGTGTTGGGAAGGTGGGAGGCAGATAGTTTCGTTTCTTGCAAGCCTCTCCACCCCTGGTGCCTGGAAGTCTGCTCCTCAGCTGACTACCCCGCCCTGTCACGTTTGACCTTCCATTGACCCTTTTTTTGCCACCCGAACTCACCTGAACACGATCTGAACTGACCGAACTGTTCTGTCTTTTCGACGTTCAGAATTGAGTGCGGTTCGGTCAGTTTGTGTTCGGATTTGTGTTCAGGTTCGGTTGTCCAAACGGGCCGAATTCCGAACTTCCGAACCGCATTTGCCCATCCCTATTTTTTTTCAACAGACAAGATAAGGGTTAAGACACCTTCCTTAAGAACCCATCAAGTGCCCCCAAGTGGGAAGCAAATTTACCTTAAATGTTTCGAAACTAAAGATCTCAGTAAGATTCTTAATCACCTGCTTAATTTTAAGCACATGAGTGACTCAGGAAAATGAAGTTCACCCTTTGATTCCACAAGTGTATAAAACCATCAACTGACATAATAAGTGGTGATTAGGGATGTGCGAACGCGGTTCGGATGTTCGGTGTTCAGGATGAACTTGGCAGGTTCGGTCGACCGAACCAAATGTCCGAACCAAACATTTCAATGACCAAAAAGTTCGGTTGAGTTTGGTTGAGTTCGGTGGTGTTTGGGCGGGAAAAACATGGAAAAACAAGCCCAGGGAGGAGGGCGGGCACTCGAGGAGCAGACTTCCTGGCACCAGGGGTGGAGAGGCTTGGAATAGCAGCCTGCCTGCCCAATCACAAGCCCTTTTTGCCTCAGACCACTGGCTTGTCAGGCTGTGATTGGCCACGGGCTAGGCTTCACGGAGCCAATGGGACTTGTGGAAAGGCAGATGCAGCAAGTAACAAAAGTCTTTGCCCTCCCCCCTTCCAAATCCTCTGAGCTAGCCACTGATCCTGTCAGCAGGCATTTTCAGAAGTCTCCCTCTCCCAGCAGTTTGTCTTCCTAATCCATTGCCATCCTCCTCCTATTTCACCCATTTCCACACATTTACCTCTTAGTTTCATTTCTTTATATTATATTAGATAGATTTAGGTGTTATTTTTATTTTTAAACCCTTCCTCTGTTCTTTCTCCCTACCCTCCATTGAATCCTTCCCTCCTCCCTGTATAGATTCCATCCCTGTTTCCCTTCCCCTGTTTTTGGATTTATTTAGAGTAGGATTTAAGGATTACATTGATTTAGGTTTTATTTCAGTTTTGTACCCTTTCCTGTGTTGTTTGTTGTGAGCTGTCTGTGTCCCCTCCTCCATCCTTGTGTTTGTGTGTGTGTGTGTGTGTGTGTATATAGATAGATAGATAGATGTAGGAGTTAGCTTAGCTATAGAGGATAGGTAGAGATACTGTGTAGTGAATTCAGTTTGAATATTTTATAGTGTGTTTGTAGGACTAGGCTTTTGTAGATATTAGATTCCTCTTGGAAATCTAAAGTCTGCTCCTGCTGTGCCAATGTTGCCAATAATGCCTCTGGGCAATCTAAAGTCTGCTCCTGCTGTGCCAGTGTTGTCAATGATGCCTCTGGGCAATCTAAAATCTGCTCCTACTTTGCCAATGATGCCTCTGGGTAATCTAAAGTCTGATCCTGCTGGGCCAATGTTGCCAATGATGCCTCTTGGAAATCTAAACTCTGTTCCTGCTGCGCCAATGTTGCCAATGATACTTTTTGGAAATCTAAAGTCTGCTCCTGCTTTTCCAAATCGAATGATGCCTCTGGGAAATCAAAAGTCTGCTCCTGCTTTGTCAAATCCTATGATGCCTCTTGGCAATCTAAAGTTTTCTCCTGCTTTGCCAAATCCAATGATCCCTCTGAGCAATCTAAAGTCTGATCCTGATGTGCCAATGTTGCCAATGATGCCTCTGGGCAATCCAATGTCTGATCCTGCTATGCCCATTCCAGTCCTGCCTCTGGGCAATCTAAAGTCTGATCCTGCTGTGCCAGTGCTGCCAATGATATCTCTGGGAAATCTAAAGTCTGATCCTGCTGTGCCAATGTTGCCAATGATGCTTCTGGGGAATCTAAAGTCTGCTCCTGCTGTGCCAATGTTGCCAATGCTGCCTCTGGGCAATCCAATGTCTGCTTCTGCTGTGCCAATGCTGCCTCTGGGCAATCCAAAGTGTGTTGCTGCTGTCAATGCTGCCTCTGCTGTCTGAGCTATGGGTTCTGTGCCCAGAAATCCAATGTCTGCTGCTGCTGCCAATGCACATCGATGCAGAGCTCAACTACAGGCTCTCCAGGGCTGGACCCTGAAACATCACATATTCCAACACACACATCAAAGACTATATGATTTCAGTAGACTCCTCACTTCCTATGCAGCCAAGTGGTCTAAGAAAGATGGGATTTCATAGATGAAATGACTGGGAAGGAAAACCCAGCAACTCCACAACCTTTTCCACCAGGCTGCAAGGCATGGCCAATCAGTGGTGCCCAGCACTGAGCCCTCGCTGGTCCTCTGCCGCTGCTGATGGTACTGCATGTTAGCCATTTGCTCCGCACTCTTACACACCATCATAGGTCAGATGAGACTGCAACACCCATCCCTTAAAGCCAATCCTCATTCCGAGGTTACTGAAACAGTCAGATTCCCCTCGTCCGCATCTAATCCTTTCGCCCAACATGTGCATGGCATTCAATTGAAAGACAGCTTGCACCCCAGTGCTGTGATGGGAGGGGCACAACATGGTGGCCCTTAGAGCCAATCTTCATCCCGAAGTTACTGGAACAGTTGGATTCCCCTGGTCCGCACCTGTTCCAAGTCAGCTGCTATGCACATGCCGAGACGGGCTGCCGGCCCAGGACCTTGGCCGCCCGACCCCACCACCGCAGAGGACAGAATGGAGGGTGGGACAGGGAGGGGAGTGGTGGGCAACGCCTGCTGCAGCTGTGTCAATCCATAGGAAGGACCCGGCTCGCGACTCTTAGGACCAACTGACCCATGTTCAACAACTGCTGTTCACATGGAATGTTCATATCTAATGTCTACTCCTGTTGTGCAATTGCTGCCAATCCTGCCTCTGGGCAATCCAAAGTCTGCTCCTGCTGTGCCAATGCTGTCAATGCCACCCCTGGACAATCCAAAGTCTTCTCCTGCTGTGCCAATGCCACCTCCGCTGTCTGTGCCATGGGTTCTGTACCTGGGCAATCTAATGTCTGCTGCTTCTGCCAATACCGCCTCCACTGTCTGTGCCATGGGTTCTGTATCCAGGCAATCCAATGTCTGCTGCTGCTGCCAATGCCACCTCTGCTGTCTGTGCCATGGGTTCTGTACCAGGGCAACTCAATGTCTGCTGCTGCTGCCAATGCCACCTCTGCTGTCTGTGCCATGGGTTCTATACCTGGGCAAAGCAATGTCTGCTGCTGCTGCCAATGCTGCCTTTGCTGTCTGTGCCATGGGTTCTGCTACCAGGCAATCCAATGTCTGCTGCTGCTGCCAATGCTGCCTTTGCTGTCTGTGCCATGGGTTCTGTACCTGGGCAACTCAATGTCTGATGCTGCTGCCTATGCTGCCTATGCTGTCTGTCACCAATAACAGATATTAAGGTGCAGTAAATACAAAAGCCAGAAAGAACAACAAACTGCACCTATGCAAGTCAAGGTCATCACATGGATCAAAGTAATGAATTTATGAAAATAATAAAGTACAATGAAGAATAAAACAATATAAAGGAACAAACAACAGAAGTGTATCAATACATATAAATGACAAGAAAGAGATAAATGTGATCAGCCTACACAAAAAAATTATGTAGGTACAAACTCCATGCAGGAAGGCAAAATTCAAATGCAACAAATGCCAGAGGCTACTATAGGGAACAATCTCAAAGAACAGCTGATGAAAATCCACAGCTGATGAATGTCCGTGAAAGTCCTGAATGTCCAACGTTTCACTTAAGAAAGCTTCTTCAGGGATATTTTCTACCTATCTTATAACATTTCAAGTCGGTCTCATCAATAATTCCTAATGACATATATTTTTTTCCAATCTCACAGATGTAGACTAGAAGAGAACCCAAACCGCTCCTCTCCAAAGTATGAAAATATTTTTTGGATCCACTTCTCTTTCCTTTAGGGAGCTTGGGTTTTGAGTGCCGGTTATTCTTGTGCCTGCTTACTGCCAGCAACTCCTGTCCCACAGGGTATTTGGTCTAAATGTCTCCCCAGCAACCCAATGTCTGCTATTACGTGGCCACATGATTCACCACTGGGCAAGGCTTGACAAATTGGCAGACCAATTGGCAGAATAGCTTGTTCAGATCTTGAGAGTAGGATGCAAGCCTGCAACACCTGGCAAGGCAAGGGTGCCAGCCACTGAGCCCTGACCGTACCTCTGCTGCTCCCCCACCTATGCCAGCCAGTCTGGGTCAATCCACAGGAAGGGCCCAGCTCACATCTCTTAGGACCAATTGACCCATGTTCAACAACTGCTGTTCACATGGAACCCTTCAAAGCTCTTGTTTGAATATGATTTATTATTTCCTACTACCACCACGATCACTGCTGCTCTGGCCGGACCTCTACCACTTCCCTCAGTATGTTGGCTGCATTGTGCATCACCACACACCCCTTGGTGAAGGACACACCTGGCGTGACCCACTCCCTCACCGTGGCAGTCAGGGGTGCCTCAATGTTCCAAGAAGGGTAGGGGCCATGGTGTCCATTACTTCTGCCTGAAGCAGGGCCCACCTATACCCTGTTTCAGGACCCGTACTACCACTGCCAAACCCTGCCTCTGGGTCCTGCCACCAGTGTGTCATCAGTCCCTGCCAGGTAGCCATGTTGCATGTTGCTACTCGACCACAGGTCGGCGGTGAAGTGTATGGTGGCAGCCCCTGCCATCTGCTCCCTCACCCACTCCTTTAAAGTCCTGTACAGGGCTGGCACCACCTGATGACTCAGGGTGGTGCTGGCAGGCCTCCAGTTCTGCTCGCTCGATACTGTGCTGGTTTGGGTTCTCTACTGTTCTAGTCACCATCAGGGCCAGGTATTGCAGGCTGTCAGGCATTGAATAAGCAGCAGCAGAGGCCTGGCCAGGACTTGGTGGCTGGCATGGCACCCCTGCTTGACCAGGCGATGCAGGCTGCCAGGCAGTGGTGGCAGCCTGACTCAGGGTGGTGTGTGAGGGCAGCTTAAACTGGGGGGGGGGAGGAAGCCAATCAGGTGCCTAAACCCCATGTCCCCAACCACCAAGAAGGGCTGCCCATCCAGTACAATCCTTTCCCCTAACATGGGCATGGCTTTCAGTTGAAGGAAAGTTTCTTCCCCAGTACTTATGTGCCGATGGACTTGGCAGCTGCCCCCACCCCAACTCCTCCATGGTGCACTGATGCTGCTGCTGCTGTTGTTGTGACTGCTGC
Source organism: Sphenodon punctatus (assembly GCA_003113815.1). Taxonomy (NCBI): domain Eukaryota; kingdom Metazoa; phylum Chordata; class Lepidosauria; order Sphenodontia; family Sphenodontidae; genus Sphenodon; species Sphenodon punctatus. The sequence goes on from QEPC01005277.1 coordinate 250,402, forward strand.
TCCCCCCTAGCAGCGATACCGCTTCTGCTTATATTGGCAGCTTTTAGAGCAGGACTCTTGTCCACTGATGGAGGCAGATGACTAGCCGCTGCAGTCAGGAACCCATTGGCATCCACTGCCCCTCTTTGCCCACTTAGCAGCACAGCACTGCGGCATCCCTTCAGGTCCCTTGCCATGGCAGTTGTGCCAAGGTTGGTGAGCACCTAACCATGCTTCACCGCCTTCTGTCACAAACTGCACTGCACCACCCTGGGATCATCCACCTGCACCAACTTAAAATGTGCCCAGACAGAGGATTTTTTGCCCCCTTCTGCCTTCTGGCCCGCTATGGGTGATGCACCACTGACAGTGCTGCTGGGAGGGGCTGAAGATGGTGGCAACACAGCTCTTGGAGGGACAGCCATCGCCTCAGCACCAGACATCTCCTACACAGGACTAGTGTCTGCCTCACTGTCCCCAATTGGAGTGATGTCCCATGAAGGGGAGTACTGGGACCCTGATGCTGATGAACTGCCCACCATGCTTCTGCCACTTTCTCTGTGCCCCCTATAGCTGCTGCTACTTCTGCTCCTCTCCCTGCTGCCATTGCCCGGGGATCGGGCCATGTCTCTAGCAACCGGGGTAGGATCCACCAGCCCTGGACTTCTGGGGATCACCTCAATAATGGGGGTCAGAGACATTGGTGGTAGGGATGGGTGAACATAACTGAGTTCAGAAATTCGGTTTGGTTCAGTTCAGTTCAGAAATTTGGTTCGGTTCGGAAGTTTGGTTCAGTCGACTGAACTATTCGAGTTCGGTCCAAACTCTGAACTTCCAAACAAAGTTCAAAAATTCAAACCCCATTGAACTAAATGGAATATTATCTTTTAGGGATGGGTGAACAGAGCCGAGTTTGGAAATTCAGTCCGGTTCAGTTCAAAAATTGAGTTTGGTTCGGAAGTTTGGTTCTGTCAACCGAAGTGGTTGAGTTCGGTCTGAATTCCAAACTTCCGAACTGCGTTTGCCCATCCCTAATTGTTGGCCCTGGAGGAACATCCAACCCCGAAGCACCTGCACCTGCAGTCACCACCACAGAGACAGCCGCAGCCTCCTGGACTGCAGGCCTTCCAGTGCCCTGCGTGGCAGTGGAGGACTCTGGAAGGAGGTGCCGCCGAACCACACCCTGGCTCTTACCACTGCTGGGAGCCTCTGAAGCCTGGCTGCCAAAATCAGGCCTGTGCAGTTTGGGGCGTGGCGATGGGCTCAGGATGCTGCTGATGCCTGCTGCCACTCTGCTCGCACAGCCCCTGCCACCTCTGCTATGTGCCCCATTGTCCACCTTACGGGCACCAGAACAGGCGGTGGCGACTCCGAGTTTGCCAGAGACCAAAGCCCAGGCAAGATTTGGCAGGTGGTTTGCTTCTCACCCACGTGGGGTCACCCATGTCCATATCCTGCACCCGGACACAGTCCATGCTGATTTCTACCTTGTTGGTGGGGCCGCTGTCTGTGGAGTTGCCCAGGAAGCTCAAGTCAATAGGTTGAATGGAACATATGGGAGGGGTAGAAGATGGTGGCTCTCGGAGGGACACAGCTCTCGGAGGGACGTATGGCTGGATCTTTCCAACATGACCAAGGGTCTCTTGTCCTGCCCACCAACCAGTGTCCCCAGCGAACGGGTGTTCTCTATGGTGGGGGAAATTTGCCTGCCACACCTCCTGAGACTGGGGGCCAAGTTGGTGCAGCAGCTGTTGCTTTTCATCAAGGTGTCTGTGTGCTGCTGCTGCTGCCATGGGTTCTGCTCCTGCTGCTGCTGGGTCTCTGATGGCCTGCCATGCCACCACGGGCCCGCCTGGGGGTCCCTGGAGAGCCCCAAGTCTCGCGGCGGGTCCGAACTCTGCTGAACATTTGGCGTGACCAAACTTTTTTTAACCCAACAACCGAACCCGAACTCGGTTTTCGAACCGAACTACCGAACAGCCGAACATCCAAAGCGCGTTCTTTTCGCACATCCCTAGTGGTGATACTGTACAGTTAAAAACAAAATGCTTTTTCGCTATTTAGTGTAGATTGTGTTTTTCTATAGAATTGACCGTCTCCACAAGTATGTGCTGGGTGATTTAAGTTTACCTTTTGGCCCCACTCACCACCTGCAGACTTGAGCTTCCTTTTGGACTGGAAGCTGAATTTGTTAGTAAATTTTTTTTAATTTTTTTTTTAAAGGACCTGTTCCTACTTAGTTGTCTCAGTCAGGGAAAGAAAAGGGAAGACTTATTATCAGAAACCCATGTTAACTGCACTGAAATTTTTTTCCAATTCTACAGCCATGGAAGCCAAATTTTGCAAGTTCACCGCAGAACAAAATTCATAGTTCACTTAGTTGTGTGATTCTGCAAATTAACTAATGCAAATTTGCTTCCTAGCATCCAGTCGCAACAGATTTTGAACAAAAAACACATAAAACTCCATCTGAGCTTTCTAGCTTCCAAAAAGACATGATGCACTACCCCAGAATCAAATAAAAAATAAATAGCATGGCCATTCCACCCCAAAATTCCATTCATTCTCCAGAGTTACTATAGCACAGGAGGCCTCTCCACAAATCAAGTTAACTTCCACTAGTCCTAGCAGCTCTGGTTGATCATGTCACAGGACTCTATACACTTACATTGGTAGCTTGAATGGACTCCCCTCCTTTCTCCTTTTCCCAGTGGCAGTGGCTGCACGGACAAGGCTGACTGGGTTTTCTTCCTCCCCCATTCTCCCCTCTCACTCTTTCTACCTTTCCTAGAGACATCTTCTCCCTCATTTCCACTGTTTTTTTTCCATCTTCCCCAGTGGAAAGGCTGCAGGGAAGGAAATGGCCAGGCATCACTTCCCCTGAGGCAGAGGCAGCCACTACATACAAAGGACAATCAGCACCTGGTTAATGATGAGAAAGTGAGTAATTAGCAAGTAATTTGCTAATTCTTCCACAAACCATGTTCAACCATGAGCTGTGCAGTCAGCCATGAGTTCTTTCTTGCAGGTACCCCCTGCCAATCTTGTTCATATGATAAGGGCCTGCATCATTCTCGTTGCTGCCCTAGTGTTGTGGAACTTCCTTCCCCTGGAGATCTGTCAGAGCTTGAGTGTATTCTGGAGGCAGTGTAAAACATTTTCTTTATGTGACAGAGTTTGGCAGGCAGGGATAGGGGTTGGGTTGGGTTGGGGGTGGGGTAGGGTAATTTACTTTTAACCTCCATTGAATTGATTTTAAACATATTTTGGTGTTTTTAATATTTTTAATGTTGTAAGATGCCCTGAAACTTAGGCGAAGGGTGGATAGAAATTTAATTTCCCCATATATTATCTCCATTCCCTGTCTCTGCCCTGATCAACTCCCATTCTCCTGTTCCCTCGGAAACTGTAGCTCCTCCGCTAATAAAGCATCCTATTTTCATGAACTTTTCTTCTCTGGCTCCCTTCACCTTCTCGCCTTTACTGAAAACTGGATCTCTCCCACTGACTCTCACCCCTGCCACCCTCTCCTATGGAGGTCTCTCCTCCCACCAGCCCCGGGCTGAAGGCTGGGGTGGTGGCATAGGCCTCCTCCTTGCCTCTTCCTTACAGTTTCAACCCCTCCCCTTTCCCCCTCTCTCTCCTTCCCCTCCTTTGAGGCTCACTCCGTACGCCTCTACTCCCCTCTCCACCTCTGTGTTGAGGTTATACACCGCCCTCCAGGCTCCCTCTCCTCCTTTATCTCCGAGTTTGAGTCCTGGCTCACCCTATTCCTCTCTGACAACATCCCCACACACATCCTTGGCGACTTCAATATTCATGTTGATGCACCCTCTCAGCCTTGCATTGCCTGCTTCCTCTCCTTAGCCTCCTCCTTTAATCCTCCTTTAATCTCCACCTCTGGACTAGTTCCCCCACCCATGCTGATGGTCACTACCTTGATCTTGTGTTCTCTAGGAACTGCTCTGTCTCGAATCTCTACTTCGAGCCCCATCTCATATCTGACCATTTCCTTGCCTCCTTCAACCTCTCCCACTGCTCCCCATCCTCTTCCCCATCTCCCCATTCCTTCTGGAATCTTCAGGCCATTGTGCCCCAGGACTTTGCCTCCTCCCTCTCCCCTCTTCTCCCCTCAGTCCTCTCCTCCTCCTCCCCCCCGATTCTGCCATCTCTGCTTTCAACTCCTCTCTCACCTCCACCCTCGACTCCCTTGCCCCCCTCTCTCCCACCCAGCTCGCTCCCGTAACCCTCGCCCTTGGCTCATCCCCACCATTCACCATCTCTGCTCCTGCACCTGGGATGCGGAACGGCTCTGGCACAAATCCCACTACCGCGTGGACTTCCTCAACTTCAAATTCTGCCTCTTGTCGCTCAACGCTGCTATCTCCTTCGCTAGACAGCAGTACTATGCCTCACGCATTGAGTCCTGCTCCCGGGACACTCGCTGCCTCTTTTCCACCTTTGACTCCCTTCTCAAACCCCCCTGCCCTCCTCCTCCCTCTTCTCTCTCTGCTCAGGATCTTGTTCTCTTTTTTCACTTCTAAAATTGACAGGATCCACCTGGATATCGCTTCCAAGTCCTCTCCTCCCCACCTCTCCCTCCTCCCCCCCACCTCTCTCCTGTCCTCCTTCCCTCATGAGTCCCTTGAGGAAATCTCCTCCCTGCTCTCCTCCTCAAAACCCTCCACTTGTCCCCTGGACCCCATTCCTTCCCACCTCCTGACCTTCATTGCTTCCACCATTGCCCCTCCCCTCCTGCACATCATCAACCTCTTCCTTTCTACCGGCACCTTCCCCTCTGCCTTTAAACAAGCCACTGTCTCCCCCATCCTCAAAAAGTCCATTCTGGATCCCTCTGAACTCTTTAATTACTGTCCTGTCTCACTCCTCCATTTTGCTTCCAAACTCCTTGATCGGGTTGTCTACTTCCGTTGCCTCGACCTCCTCTCTGCTAACTCCTCCCTTGACCTCCTCCAATCTGGCTTCCACCCCCTTCACTCCACTGAAACCGCTCTTTCTAGTATCACCAATGATCTTCTTGTTGCTAAATCCAACCACCTTTACTCTATTCTTGCCCCCCATGAGTTCTCTGCTGACTACGACACTGTTGGCCAGTCGCTCCTGCTTGAATCACTTCATTCCCTGGGATTCCGAGACTCTGTCCTTGACTGGTTCTCCTCCTACCTTTCTGACCACTCCTTCAATGTATCTCTTCCTAACTCCTCTCCCTCCTCCTCCCTACCCCTCTCGGTCGGGGTTCCCCAAAGCTCTGTCCTTGGCGCTCTCCTCTTCTTGATATACACCCAATCCCTAGGTTTCCAATCCCACCTATACACTGACGACACTTAACTCTGTCTCTCCACTCCTTCCCTCTCCCTCGCTCTTCAAGCACATCTCACCAACTGTTTCTCTGATATCTCCACCTGAATGGCTCAACGCCAACTCAAACTGAACATGCCAAAAACGGAACACCTTATCTTCCCTCCCAATCCTTCCTCTCCCTCTTCCCTGTCAATTACCATTGACAGGGTCTCCATCCTCCCTGTCCCTCAAGTCCATAGCTTGGGCTTCATCTTGACTCGCACCTTACCTTCAAACCCTACATTGACTCCGTGGCCAAATTCTGCCACTTCTCCCTCCATAACATTGCTAAAATCCACCCTTTTCTGTCTGTCTCCTCTGCCAAAACTCTCATCCATGCCCTAGTCATCTCACACCTCGACTATTGTATCCTCCTCCTTGATGGCCTTCCCCGCTCTCACCTTTCTTCCCTCATCTCTATTCAAAACTCTGCTGCCAGGATCATCCACCCAGCCCATCGCTTTGACCATGTGCAGCCTCTCCTCTCTCCACTGGCTCCCCCTTCCTGAGCGTATTCTGCACAAACTCCTCATCTTCACCTACAAAGCCCTTTACAACCTCGCTCCCCCCACCTCTCTGCCCTGATCTCCCTCCGAACCCCTGTTCTAGCATTCTGCTTCTCTTCCATCCCCTCCCTCACCCTTCCACGCCTCCCCTGCTTCCCCAACCACCTTCATCTCTTCTCTCTTGCTGACTTGCACACCTGGAACTCCCTCCCTCATCCCTGCCCACATCCGCCTTGGCCCCTCCCTTCGTACCTTCAAGTCCCTCCTCAAAACCCACCTCTTCTGCTCTGCCCCTGCTAACTCCTGCTAATCATCCCCACCCAGGATTATCCCCCACCTGTTATCTGCAAACTCCTAATGTACTGTAACCAAGCCAAGAACACGTACCTGAGTTCTCACATCCTCATGAATGTTGCATCCCTTGTCTCTTCCTCTGTCCCCCCTTCCCTGCCTCACCCCCACCCCAGGGACCCTGTCTATCTTATTCTCTGTAAAATGTCAGGTACATCGCTGGCATATAAATGCTAAAATATAATAAGAATAAGAATAAGAATAAGAATAAGAATAAGAATAAGAATAAGAATAAGAATTATTTATTAAAATGTAAAGGGCTCTACATCAACAATGCCAGCAGTACAATCACCACAATCAAGAGCTGAATTTGAGGGAAGCAGTGTGAATGCGATTTTTTCTGTAAACACTGGGCTCTGATTAGGGCTGCCACCTCTCGTGGTTTAACCTGGAGACTCCCGTAGGCCAAAATGGGGGGTCTTGGTGTCAAATCCTGAGAAGTGGTAAGCCAAGTCTCTATTTACTATTAATTTATTATTAATATTATTATTTTTTTATTATTTATTAATGTAGCACTGGCAATGTACCTGGCACTGAACAATCAATTGAAAACAGGTCCCTGTTCATTGGTGGAGGTCTTACAATTTAGGATACAATGGGGAACAAAGGGAGAGTCAGGGATATACTCATGAAGTTGAGAAGTCACAGGTGCACATGTTTAACTTAGCTACAGAGGAGCAGGGAACCCTGATTGAAAGGACAGTAGAGGGTAGACTACACAGAGTGTTTCCTTTTTTCTTATAAATGGCCCGAGATCTTTAGTACAACAATCTAATAATACATGCAAGGGGAATAATAATAATGATTTTTATTTGCTGAGCCTCATCCTAAGAGGTGCTAAGCTTTCACAAGGAATTATCAGCTCCTCCAGGTGGCAGCTGAGGGCAATCAATGCTTCACCTGTACTCTTAATCATTAAAACCCACTTGAAGTCAGATGAATTTCTCCTTGATTTGAATTTCAGTGTGATACAAACTTGGATTGGTGATTCTAAGGGCTCATTTACATAATATACTGTTAGAGCAGGTGGTAGCACAAACTCACATTGTGTGAAATCCATCTGGAAAGAATCCTAAAGGTAATCTAGTCCAGACCCCTGCCATAAAGCAGGATCCACTGTACCTCCTACACCATCCCTTAGAAAGGACTTGTGACGGAGTGGATATTCATTGCAGGATCAAGACCCCAAAGAATTGGAGCATGGGCCCTTTAAGACGCCCAGACTGTTGGGTAATTGGGCCATGTGACATGCACCTGTGCTGAGGAGGCAGTATAAAGCCCAGAAGCCACAGGGAGTGAGAGGAGTGTGTAGGTGACTGTGAAGGTGAAAGAGCATGTGTAACTGTGAAACTAACAATTACCACCAGGCTGAAGTCAAAGCCTGACCCAAGACTTAGTGGAGGCCTTGGCATTGGAGAGAGAGCAGACATCCAGTAAAGTACCCGGCAGACAGAGCCTTGGAACGCCAGCTGGAAATCTGCCTAATTATTGCACACAAGGGAAGAACTTGTCTTGGCTGGGTGTAAGCTGCTCTGGAAAGGACACTCCTGGGGACCCACTTCTTTGTGGGACAAGCCCCTACAAAGACAGGTATGGGACTGTCTGTGAGGGGAAGAAGGGAGGCCAGTGAGCAAAGAGTTGACCAAGGTCAACCTGAGTAAACTCTATGGTGGAGAAATGAAGGAACCATTTTATGGGAGCTACATAGCTAATTCTTTATACAAGAGCGCTAGCAAGCCACAAACAGGATTACGCCTTGGCAGCTGGGGCCTACGCAATCTCCCTTGGTAAATTATTCCACTGCCTAACTGCCCTGGTAGTTGGAAAACTCTTCCTAATCTTTAGTCTAAATCTCTTCTTTAATTTAAGCCCATCACCTCTAGTGTAGTTCTATCCTCGGTAACCAGAGAGAACAACTGGGCACCACTGCTTTAAAGCAAACTTCTGCATGCTGAAAACAGTAATCATGTGTCCATGCCCACTGCCGTTGCCTTAATCTTCTTTTCTCTAAGCTAAACTTTCCCAGGTTTTACAGTTTCTTCTCAAAGATCTTTCTTTTCATTCACTTTATCATGCTTTTTGCTCCCCAGAGAACTCTGTCCAGTTTGTCAGTATCCTTCTAAAAGTGAAGTGCCAAAAGTGGACACTGTATGCTACAATGAGGGCTGACCACTTCCTGTGAGTCTTGATGATCTCTTGTTCTCTGCAATCAGATGCAAGGGGTGGGCTAATGGTATGCAGAAAAATCTGCTGTTCTGTGAATGCATTGCTATGGGACAAAACAAATACAGTTTAAAGAACAAGTGACGGGTTTGCAAAGGAGGTGGGGGAGTGTGCTGTGTGAATAATGAAGCCTAAGTTGTAACGTAATTCAGTGTTCCTCCGCATTGGGGATGGTTGTCTTAAATGCTCCAATAGAAGTATTGACTGTGTAAGGACTTCAATGTCATTAAGTGTCTGTGTGACCTTGGGCAAGCACAAATAGTGTTATTACCATTTTGGTATGAAATGAAGAGTCACATTTACTATCCACTGCCAAATGAAGTCTGTGGAGATCCTTCCATTCAGTCCCAAAGGTTGTTGATCAGATCTCTCATGAGTTGCCCATGATCACACTTCAAGTCACGGAGTGATCTCGTATAACCTAATAACTACAATGGGTATTTTTACACACACGTTAAAGTTTCGGATTTTTCAATCTTCTGAGTTTACAAGTCCACAAGTAAGTTCTGGATTCATTTTTCACACACACACACTGCCCTGAGGCAGTTCCTGGATGCATTCTTCACACAAACACTGCCTTGAGGCAGCCTAAAGTAGCCACAGCTGTAGACGTGACAGGCTGCCATGGAAACCAAGTGATCACAGCTGCCTGGACCAAAGCAGTTTACCAGGAGAACTTTTTACACACAAAATTTCTGGGAGAAGTTCTACGCAGAACTTCAAAGATCTGGATGTTTAAGATCTGGGTGAGTGATTTCGACACATAGAAAGTTCAGGATGTAACAGCAAATATCCAGGAGAAATGTGTGTTCTTGCAGGATAGTCTTGTGGTCAAAAGAACTGGACTGAGGCACAGGCAACCTATGTTTTATTTCAGTCTGTTCCACAGGTATTCTGAGTGTTGGGATGTTACTTAATCTTCCTATGGTTCTGTTCCTTGGCGATAAATAGGAATAATTTGCATTAATCCAAGATTGTGGCACCCACCAGACTGGACATTGCACAAACACATAACAAAAGGCAGTCCTTACTGTAAAGAGTTTGTATTGTAAATATCCATGAGAAAAACTCATGAAAAATAGATCGCATTCACAGGCGACGGTGGCACTCCTGTGAGGAGAAGATGCAGTGAGGGAAGGAGGTCAGTGCCATCACAACTTTGATGCAAATGAGGTTCTACCACAATGATACTTGTGAGTGACAGGGTTCAAAGTCCAGCCCTGTCACTAGCAAATATTATCGCAGTAGAACCCTGTTCTCAGTGGAAACTGTGATGACACTGGCCTCCTTCCCCCGCTGTGTCTTCTCCTCACAGGAGTGCCACCGCTGCCCACCGTAAGGTGTTAATGTGACCTCAAAATCCAGTCCTCTGGCTCTCAAATATTGTTGCAGTGGAATCCTGTTTGCACCAGAGGTTGTGACGGCACTGGCCTCCTCCCCTGCTGTGTTGTCTTCTTACGGGAGTGCCACCGCTGTGCTGCCATAAGGTGTGAATGCGACCTTACTTGGGTTTTTTGTTTATAAACCTGCTGCCTGTTAATTTGATTGTATTTTCCTTCTAGTATCACATGAACAGGTAAATAACAGATCAAAACTTACTTCTCTGGCATGGGTCATGATTTTATGAACCTCTTTCATCCCCCACATTCAGACATTTCTTTTCTAAAGATGAGATTCTTCTGAAAATGGAATTTTCATTGAGTGAGATATGTTTGCAGTTCAGAATTAGTGGCCATTTCAAAAAGAATGAAAAATTACAGTGGTGGAAAATTCTGTGAAACAATCTGTTCCAAAATGTTTTGATTGAGACATGTCAAAATAATGTTGGCATCTTCAGTAAAAATGAAACTTAAACTGTCATATTAAATTGGTGTTAAAATAAAATGTCATTTTGTTTCCTGATTGTACATCCAAAAAATAAAACGTGAAAAACAAAATGGGGATTGTCATTTCACTTTTGGATGCCAATTTGAAATGAAAATTGTTCACAGAAAAATGGGAGATTCATTGAAATTCTGTTTCTTTCAGAAACACTGTTTTTCTGTGGAGAAACTTTCTGCAGAGAAACTGTATGGGAGAGAAAGAGTATGATTTATCCCTAGTTTTCAGAAAAATAAAAACTAGGAATATAGGATTAAGTAAATTGCCTGAGGTCACTGTGGTTGCCTATTGCAACCTAGATTTCTTGATGCCTAGCTCTGTACTTCCATTACAAGATCATACTTTTAAGTCACAATACCAGGTTCAAATGGGGACTCCAGAACTCAGTGCATGAATATATAATATAATATATTAGACTCCATATCTGGTCTGTACTAGACTTTTCATGAGGAACATTATTATTAATAATAATAATAATAATAATTATTATTAATTTCATTTATACTATAGCTCAAGCAGTGTACCTGGCTGTAGCAGGGAGGAGTGTAACACCTCTGCTCCAAGTGGCCAGCTGTGGGCCTTTAAGAGTGCTGCACGTGGCTCCACCGGCACAGGTGACGTGGAGATTTAAACCCGCCACCTGGATAGCTGGGGAGAGTGCTCCCAGCAAGGGTCGCTGCGTGGAAACAACAGAAAAGCTGGAAGTTGACCGGTGGGCAGCTGAGAGAAGTCGACACCAGGAAGGTGGATACAGAGAGCTGGTGATGGTGGCAGGCAGAGGTGTTGAAGACGCCGGAGTGAGACTGGGAGCCAGAACTGTGAATAGCGGCGCAGCTACTTGGAAAGAGTCTTGTCTGCCAGCAGGGCAAGCTGAGAGTTTCAGAGGGGTTCAGGGGACAGGCGTGTCCACATCTGGAGTCCGTCTAGGGGCAAGGACCTGGAAGTTAGGGCAAAGGCATATGTGTGCCTGGAGCCCACAGAGGGGCAAGGACTGGAACATTGTTGGGGTTGGGTTTGAGAGCCCTGTGAGGCTCTTGAGATGGGACTGGGTGAATGCCTATATTGAAGTGGATGGTGAGTCAGCTCTGAGAGTCAATGACAAACTAATAAAATGGAGAATCAAGAGGTCCCTGGAGCCCTGAGGTCTGGTGTGCACAAAAGCCGAGGGTTGGTCCTGCGAGCAGCAAGGCGGGGTTTGCTGTTACATTGGCACTGTACAATCAGTAGTTACAGACAAGTCGCTACCCCAAAGGGCTTACAATCTAGGAGAGACAAGGAAGGGGATACCAGGGAGAGGTGAGCATCAGAAGAAATTTATCCATTCATGAATCCTGTAATTCTCATTACATAGAGACTACTAAGATAACCACTAGACCCTATTCATTACTGGCAAATAATATGTTGAAAATTATTAGGAATGATAAGGGATAAAAAATAAAATGGAAAATCTAAGGCCACTGTATAAGTTAGGATGATCTGACCCCAGAGGCTAATGGATCCAATAAGATTTCATAACTCTCTAGGAGGTTTACCTGCTGACCTTTACAGCCTCTATGTCAATGAATTGGTAAAACTGGGGTACAGTATATTGACTCGGGCCATCTACACAGTGGCACCCATGTGTCCACGTCCTCCACCGTGGCAGTACAGGTCTCCCTAGTATCCAGAGCACCCAAAACTGCTAAAGTGGGCAGGTTGGTGGTTCGAATACAGGTGGTGCTCGACTCACACCAAAGCCAACCAGCTGTGGCATAGATTGTTTTTAAAGGACTATGCTGTGGGATTTTGGCAGTAGTGAAGAAAGCTTTCTTTGCCGCTGTTGTAGCATCTGAAAACTGCCATCTAGCAGAGCTCTTCCGGGTAGTGAATAGCCTGTTGAACCCTAGTTGTTTCCACCTGGAGTTAGAATCATAAGCTGCCTGCTGTAATAAGTTTGCTACCTAGTTTGCAGATAAATTCGCTTGTATTAGGCACATCTTGGGAACAACTAGTTTGAGTACAGAATTGGTGTTTGGAGTTGGGGACGCTTGGTTATGTCCAGTTTACTTGGGTCAGCTTCAATTAGTCTCGCCCACGGATGCAGAAGCTATGCTTGGAGTGATACAGGTGACCAGTTGTGAATTAGATTCATGCTTGTCCTGGCTGGTGAAAGCTAGCTAGGAGACTTTGGGGTTGTCAATGGCTCCCTTCAGGAGGGTGGAATGCCTGGTGGCCTCAAAACTGCAGTCATCCTACTGCTGCTCAAAAACCCCAGCTATCTCCTGCCAGCTATTGCCCCATCTCTAATCTTCCCTTCTTAGGGAAGGTTATTGAACGGGTGATTGCCTCACAGCTTCAGACCCATCTCGATGTTATTGGATTCCTAGACTCACGTCAATCAGGATTCCTTCTTGGATATGTCACTGAGACTGCACTCGTGGCCTTGGTTGATGATCTCTACTTGGAAATATATGGAGTAATTGCACCCTGTTGATTCTGTTAGATCTTTCAGTGGCCTTTGATGCAGTTGATCATGAGGTGGTGACAGAGCTGCTTCACCTGGCTGGGGTTTGCAGATGTAGCAGTGGGCCATTCACTACTCCTGGAGGAGCCCCACCAAAAAATCAATCTGGGGAATATAGTTCACTTCCACAGTTACTGCTATACCACTTTGGGTGTTTTTAAATGTGCAAGGCAGTGGAGGAGGTGAGTGACTGCCACGGTGGAGTATATGGGGAGGGATTCAAAGAGGCGGATTCCAACATGGCTACCTGGTCATGGAGACAACCGCCACATACTCTCACCCAGCTATATCTCTCATTTTCCTCTGACTCAGGCCCGACACTCAGGCCCAGCAGTCTCGGTGCTTACCCGATGTCTGTCAGCTGTGGGGGATTGGATGAGGGTAAGCCGCCTGAAACTAAATCCTGACTAGACGGCGGTGATGGTTGTGGGGAGGGCTTGGGGGTAGTGGCCCCCATCATTGATGGGGTCCATCCTCCCCTGGTTTCCCAGGTCTGGAGTCTGGGAGTGCTCCTGGACCTGCAGATTCATCTGGGTGCCCAGGTGGAGGCTGTGGCAAAGGGGGCATTTCGACAGTTAAATCTGGTGCGTCGGTTTAGGCCGTATGTCTTGGACTCAGATCTGACCACAATCATCCATGCTTTTATTACCTCAAGACCGGATTACTGCAATGCACTCTACGTGGGGCTACCCTTGGTGGTGGTTTGGAAGCTGCATCTGGTGAAAAATGTGGCGGCCCATCTCTTGACTGGGACAGGCCGATGTGAGCACATTACACCAGTGCTCCGTTCTCTGCACTGGCTGCCGATAGTTTTCTGGGCCCAATTCAAGGTGTTGGTGTTACCTTTTAAAGCCCTAAATGGCTTGGGCCTCACCTACCTACAGGACCGCCTCAGTCTCCGGGTCCTTGATTGGCACTTGCGGTCGACCGGGGGCATCCTCCTCGGTGTCCCCTGGATTTCTCGGGGATCCACCATGAGGAGGGTGTTTTCTGTAGCTGCACCACTGCTGTGGAAGTCCCTCCCATTGGAGGTCTGCTAAAGTACTGACCTCCCCTCTTTCCACAGACACTGTAAGACCTGGCTGTTCCACCAGGCCTTTCCCGAGGGAGGTGGGGTGGGTAGGGGTGGGTTTTAATTTATTGTTTTAATTGTTGTTTATTGTGTATTTTAATATGTTTTAAAATTCTGTGAGCCACCCCGAGATGCCTGAGGCAGGAGAGGGTGGCATATAAGTTTTAGAAATAATAATAATAATGCTCTCTCTGCCACAGACCATGGGGAAGGGCGAAGCATGCTGGACTTGGTTTTGGAACTGAAATGTCCCTGGTGTGAGCACTGGGGAACCTGGGCTCCCCAGTGCTCCTGGCAGGTTCTTGTGGGCACAATGCTATGAGCAGCAGACTGGTGTGCTGGTGTGGCTGGCCACCCCAGTTCATACAGGCAGGGCTCCATGGGCACCTGTTGTCACAGTTATTTGGCTTACCCTGGCTGGAGCACTCTGGATTCCTCGGCAGTGTCATGAGTGGCCATGAGGGGGGTGCTATATGGCTCACGGGAGCATGCATCTGACTGCTCCACCTTCAGATGGGAGGTTGGATGTATGGCTCCTGGTTGCCCATGTGGGGTATCATCTCATTTAAAAACACCCATCCATACACAGTACTATCCAGGCTTTGTAGCCTGGGTTAACTTACCCTCAGTAAGGTTGTTTGAAGTCTGGCTTCGAACCTACCTAATAGCCAGCCCAATCCTCCAGCTATTGACTTCTCCCATCCAGCATGGATCCCCAAAGTAGTCCATATAATATAAGCCCCTGCTGGGTGAAACAAGGTCAAATCCCACCTGGACTCTATGGGTGGATAGCTTCCATCAGTCTTCCTCTGTGCTTGATTTCCATCAGCCTAGCAAGCTTTTCTTTTAATCCCGGCTTTGGCAGGTCCTATAAATCATGCCTGGCAAAGAGTTCTCAGCAAGCCCCTGCTTCCAGCCTTGTTCCCTCTGGGCTCCCGCCACAGAAAGTTCTGACTCTTTTTAAAGGCAGCTGAGGCTTTTACAGTTGCAGCCTGTCAGCTCATCTACTTCTCTTGTTTGAGTCCTTACAGGGACAGCACCTAGGCCCATTTTGCTTGTTCAGGTAGTATTCTGCCAGGATTTATTTCAGTTCCCGGTTCTGTTTCTGACTAGAACCCTTTGACCCTGTCACAGCGGGACTGCTCTTGAGTGGTTCTGATCATTCCTGACTGGGAGAACCCAGGATGGTGATGGACAGCAGCTCCTCATCTCCACAGGAGCTCCCTTGTGGGGTCCTGCAGGGTTCCATCCTATTCCCCACTCCTCTTCAATGTGATTCTGAGGTCCCTGGGTGAGATTGTATGGAGATGTGGAGTGAGGTGCCATTAGTCTGCTGATGACAACCATCTCTGTCTCTCCTTTTGATCTGACCTACATCCTGCAGTCTTGGTGCTTACCCAGTGGCCTACCCAGGTGGTTACCCAGTGGCTTGGATAAGCTGGATGTGGGTGAGCTGATTGAAGCTGAATCCAGACAAGACTGAAGTGATGATGACTGGCTTGTCTTGAGACCTGAGGGACGTAGGGACCCCTGTTATTGATGGCATCTGACCTCCTTTGGTCAGCCAGGTTTACAGATTTGGGGCACTCTGGGATCCATTGCTGTGCCCGGATTGCGAGATTGTGGCACTGGCCAGGAGTGCTATTCACCAACTTCAATCTGCTTAGAAGGCTGCAGCCTTTTTTATCTGATTCAGATTTGGTCACCATCGTCCATGCCTTCACAACGTCAAGGCTAGACTACTGCAATGCACTCTGCATGGGGCTTCCCTTGATGACTGTTTGGAAGCTTCAGTTGGTGCAGAATTTGGTGTCAGGAGCAGGCCACTGGGAGCATGTTACAGCAGTTCCTCAGAGTCTGCATTGGCTGCCAATAGCTTTCCAGGCAAAATGCAAGCTGCTTCTTTTGACCTTTAAAGCCCTCAGTGGCTTGGACTCCAAGTGTCTGAAAGACTGCCTCTTCCCTTATGTTCTGTCAGCGCCTCTGAGGTCAGTCGTGAGCTCCCTCTTATTGGTACCATAATCTTCTCATGAGGTTTCTACAACAAGGGTGTGCAGAGAGATGTTCTCAGTGGCTGCCCCCAATTATAGAACTCCCTCCCCCTTGGAGATCCATCTAAGTCCAAGACTGCTTGTTTTCTGGAAGCAATGTAAGACTTTTTTCTTTGGTCAAGTGTTTGGCAGGCAGGGATAGGTTTTGGGTGTGATTTGGGAAGGGGCTGGGGGGGACGTTATGGGGATTTTGAAAAAGTTATTCTTATATGTTTTTATATTATGTAAGCTGCCCTGAGCCTTAATGGGAGGGCTGGGGTAAAAATTGGAAGAAATGAATAAAATAATAAGTGTAGGAATGAATTCACATTTTGGATATTGTGTGCAGTTCTGGTCACCCCATCTCACAAAGGACGCAGCGAAACAATGAAGCTGACAAAATGTACAGAGAAAGGCGACAAAGACAAACTAGGGCATGGAATGGTTTCCATGCTGTGAGATGCTCAAAAGATGATGGCAGTTCATCTTAGAAAAGAGATGAGTTAGAGGGGATGGGATAGGAGCTTTATAATCACATGTGGTGCAATGAAAATAAATAGGAAGCTATTGTTTAATATTTACTCTTTATCATATGGCCCACCTGATTAAAATTAAGAGACAGAAAGTTTAAAACAAACAAACGAAAATTATTTTTCTCACAACAAACAGAAGTCAACCAGTGGAACTCATTGCTATGGGATGTTGTGAATGCCAATAGTGTAACTGGATTTTTTTAAAAAAAAGCATTATGGGCATGTGCGTTGGAGGTGGAGGGATTTTGACTGCCATCTCCACCAGTTTTAAAAGGGCAGAATCCCAGCCAGATGCACTTATGGAAGGGCCCCTTACTACATAGTCTGTTTAATAAGAACAAAAATGCCACAATAAAGGAGCACTAAAAACTCAAGAGTCCAATTAGGGTTTTTTGGTAGGGATGGGCGAACAGATCGCTGTTTAGGTTCGGCCGTTCGGTTCGTCTGTGTTCATTTTGTTCGTTCTGTTCAGATGCGTTCGGTTTGTTCGTTTGTTCATTTCGTTCGTTCAGTTGACTCGCCAAGTTCAGGTTCGGCTGTTCGGTTCGGTCATCCGAACAGGCCATTCGGTTAGGCCGTTTGGCTGTTCGGGTTGGCCATTCGGCCATTCGGGAAATGTTATTATGGGTGGTTTTTTGTTTTTTATATGTTTTTTTGGTCTTTTATTGGGTTTTATATGGTTTTCTTTTGTTTTTTATTTGTTTTTTTTGTTTTTATATGGGTTTTTTAATTTATTTTTTTATCTAATATTATATGTATCTATCTACACTAAATCTAACTGCTATTAACTATTCTAAATGCTATGAACTAAATGGATTATCTAATAAGTACACAG
>QEPC01005277.1:290533-307036 GCA_003113815.1 Sphenodon punctatus
GGCTGTGGAACTCCCTTCCGGAGGAAGCTCGCCTGGCCCCAAGCCTTTTAACGTTTCGGCGGAACTGTAAGACCTGGCTGTTTGCCCAGGCCTTTGGGGGAGGGTAGGGAGGGTCTTTTTTAATCCCCTACCCCTTTTTTTTGCTAAGCCCTGTTTATATTTATATTTTTATATGAAATATATGTTGTTTTTATTGAATTTTAATGTATTTTATTGTTGTGAGCCGCCCCGGGCTGCTTTGCAGGAGGGGCGGGATATAAATGTTTTGAAATAAATAAATTAAATAAATAAATATAATGCAGTATTACACTAAATGAAAGGTAAGGTTTAGAGCTGAAAATAGATACCTACAAAATCAGTTAACCCATGAAATTTTTGGTACCAGATTCAACCCGGTAATTATTAGGTACAATGTGGTACCCGATTATGATTCGATCAGGTACCTGATGTCTCAAAATGTTGACTTCTGGTACTGATTTTTTTTTTTACCTTGTTGATATATCAATTCCTGAAATCTATTTATTGGGTTTTGGTGAAGTTCTGACAAGTTTATGGCAACTTCCATCCCGTAAAACTATTTCTGGTTCCAATTATTTTTTCCTTTAATTTTTTTTCATTAAAACACTTATTTATGGGTTTTCCATCCCAGAAAATAAACTTTCCTGTCCCAGAAAGTCAACTTCTGCTCCCAGGAAAGTACTTCCGATCACTTTTTAAAAAATGTCATGCTAATTTTTCCGTTTACCAACTCTGTGTACTAATTGGTATACTGATAAACCAATTGGGAATTGGTAAATAAAATAAAATAGGTACTGGAAGTACCTGATTTTGGAGGGTAATTGGGTACCTGATCAGTGCAAAAGTAGTCCAACAGGTATCTGATGTGGTACCACGAAAAATGGGTATTACCTGTATTACCAAAATTATACTTATTTCAGCTCTAATAAGTCTTTACTTAACCTCATTACAGGGGTTTTAGGGAGTTGGGTTTTTTAGTATGGAGTGTCCTTGTGAACAAAAGTGATTTAAGGTATAATTATTAATCTGCATAGTCAACCTGACACAGAGCATCCACTTCCCAGAATGCACAATCTCTTCACCCCTGGGTAGTTTCTTCACTCTATGGCCGTTTTCAGACGAGCGCGGCGGCGCCTGCGCTTGTTTCTTTAAAAAGCCGGCAGCCCGTTCTACACGAGACGCTGCCGCCGAATACGCGCATGCGCGGCCGACGCGCATCCATTTCCGTGCGCGAACTGACCGGGTCGGCGATCGAGGCTGGTCAGACGCGGCCGGAAATGGATGCGCGTCGGGCCGCACATGCGCATATTCGGCGGCAGCGTCTCGTGTGGAATGGGCTGCCGGCTTTTTTGGAAACAAGCGCGGGCGCCGCCGCGCTCGTCTAAAAACGGCCTATGTTTGTGTGAATGCTTAAAAAATGAGGTAGTAACTCTGGAGTAATTACCCTGGGGTAATAACACCTGGGGTAGCCTGACTGTGTGAGCACAGCCATATGGTTGGTTGGCCTGTGATTCACTGCTTATAAGAACAAGCTGTAAAGGGCTACAAAGAAAGTGGAACTAGGACTTTCCCAGGTGACAAGTACTAACGAAATGGCTTTACATTACCCTCTTGAATTGTCTGAATAGAAGATATGGAGAGATGTAGCAGGGAAGGAAGGGAGCATGACCAGACCAGAGTTCTCTGCCTGTTCCCAGGGGACCAGATCAGTGGTGGTTCCTAGTTCAAAGAAGTCCTGGCTGGACTGCTGCTGCTGCTGCCGTGCCCTATGGTATGTGGGTGTGTGGGGGGGAGGAGAATATATTATTTCAAAATCCTCCCCCCAGTCCCTGACTTTTTGGAGGGGGGGGCTTCATGAGGCAGCGAGGTGCTATCTCTTACCCGATCAGATCTGTGACTGACTCATTGGCTCCTGAGGTAGTGCTGTGCTGGAGAATCGCCTTGCTCTGTTATCTGTGTGGTCACTCATCAAGCTGGATCAGATCATTCAGCATGATGATGTGAGCCCATGCGCTGCTGCTCGCTTGGAATAGGCTTCCCCCGATCAAGCACATGGCATGGTGGGCAGACCAGGCAGGGGAATTGGGGAGGAGTGCCCAGCCCCACAACACAGACGCAGTAGGTAGAGACTGAGGGCACTTTTAGACGAGACAAATTTGCGCATGGTTGGTAAAAAAAATTCACCTGTTTTCATCTTCAGTTAAACACCTAAACCGTTTTAAATGCGCATTTGCCAAAATCGTGTAAAAGTCAAAACCGTTTTGAATGTGTTTTTTAAATAATGCACATTTTAAAAAACTGGTTTTGAGCCTCTTTGATGATCGGGGGTGCCAAATTTTAACTAAGAAGGTACCCTGTTTTTTTTTGGGGGGGGGGAGGTCTTTGATGGTATTTCCAGCTGGCCTGTGTTGTTTGTTTTAATTCTTTGTTATACTGCTGTGTATTTTGTTGCCTTGCTTGCACCATTGTTGTGGTCTGTGCCAACCAATGTGCCATCTTGCTATGTCCTGTGCCAAAAAGAGCTTCTGTTCCCAGTCTCTTGGGGGTGGCGGGGAAGAGGGGTTGAAAATCAGGTTTCTGTCTCTTTTTTTTAATGCAGCTTTTTTCCAGGTTTCTTCTTTGGAGGGGATTCCTGTACAGTGCAATAGCAAAGTGTAATCTGCCATTATACTTTACTCAGAACTGCATTCTGCAGCTATTTTGTCGTGGCCCTGAGGTTTTGTATATGTTAAATATGTGATCAGGTTTTTTTATCCTGCTATGGCACTACCACTGTTGGGGGGCTGAGGGGGGGGGGAGAGTGTGTGTGTCATCCTACTGGAGTCCCAGCTACTGAATGGATGAGATGCTAATAGAAGGGTTCTCGCTATCTCCAAGTGGCAGGGTTTTACTCAGCAGCAAGGAGTTCCCAGTGTTAACTAATGTTCTGTCCATCAGATATTAATGCTGATAACTCCTAGTTACTGGATTTATGGAGGGTCCACCTACAATGGATAAGCCTCACCCTAGAGCTCTGCCAGTCATAAGTTTCCGCCGGCCTTACTGCCCCACCAACCTCAAAACCCACCAGCCGCCACTGGACCAGATCCAAGGGTGTTGCTGCAAGAAACCAAAACTTAGACCATCTTCAGTTATGCTTTAACTTATATTTGGGACTGAGTTTAAGAAAACAGGAATTGCAAAGGTAATTGGTGGGCCAATATCAAGCGTGGCTTGGGAGAATGGCCAGTGACTAATATTTTACTAAACTGGGAATTTGCCTGAATAAGACAAGAGCTCAGACTTGGGCCTGATATTTCTTTAAGGTTTCTTTAAGGTTTCAGATGTACTAATAAACTCTAAAAGCATACCACTAAATTCAAAAACATTAATACGTAAACTATAGGGATGGCAAACGTGGTTCGGATGTTCGGAGTTCGGACCAAACTTGGTCTGTTCGGACCGAACTTGGTCTGTTCGGATGTCTGAACCGAACATCCGAACCGAACTCTCGAATGACCGAAGAGTTCGGTCATGTTCAGATGAGTTCGGATGAGTTCGGGGGCAGGAAAAATGTCTTTCCAGGGCCGAAAATTAGGTTTTGGTTTTGGTTTTGATTTCATTTTGGTTTCGGTTTTGCTATTTTTGACTGTTCATCCAAGTTCAGCCAAACCGAACTTGGTTGAACCGAACCATCGAACCCAAACTCGGGTTTCGATCCGAACGACTGAACATCTGAACCGCATTCTGTTCACCCATCCCTAGTAAACTAGTACTGAACTGCAACTAAATGAATCTAGCAACTAAATGAATCTAGCAACTAAATGAATCTAGAACCTTCTCCCTCGCTGCCCCCCATGCCTGGAACTCCCTCCCTGCCCACATCCGCCTCGCCTCCTCCCTCCGCACCTTCAAATTCCTCCTCAAGAGCCACTTCTTCTGTGCCGCCTTTCCCAATGCCTGCTAGTTGTTTTTCCCCAAATACTTACGGTCTGCCCTCCTCTGCAGACTCCTGCCTAACTGTAACCAAGCCAAGCACGAGCACCTGAGACTTCACAGCCGCTTGCATGTTTGTTTGCTTCTCCCTTGTCCCCTCTCCTTGCCACCCCCTCCTTGTCTTTTTAGATTGTAAGCCGTAGGCAGGGACCACGTCTTTATCTTTGTTCTGTAAAGCACCAGGTACACGGTTGGTGCTATACAAATGTTTATAATAATAATAATAATAATAATATTTCTTAACAACTCATTTACTTACGTTAATCTTCACTTAAGTAAAATGTGCACTGGGGGCAGCAACCTCTTCAGTGGATCTAAGTGGGTGAAAATACAAGTGATGGTGGAGTGACGCCATCACAGCCCTGACCAGGTTGGCAACATGCTGCCACCATGGTCCAGACACAGTCCACTAGCACAACAAGGGTGCCAGGGACTGGGCTGCCATGGAGGGCAGGAAGATGCACGTATTTGTGCCCAGCAGCCTCCCACCCCCATGATGGGCAGCCATGGAGGTCAATGATGGCCTCCATGGCAACTGGTCATGGTGGCCACTCTGGATTGGACTGAGAACAATGGTCTTCCACATGATAGCCCACTTGGGACTGGTCAAATGGGCCATTTTCTGGGTGTGTTGGCAGCTAGCCTGGGCTGTGATCATGGAGGCTAGCTATCAACATACCTTGGAGAAATCCAAGGCAAACATCTGGACTGGCCCCAACAAATGCGATAGTGACCCATGGGCCACAGAGGGATTAAGTGGGCCACCCTCACATTTTTTAACACCCAGTGTTCCTGTCTCCATTAAACTGGATGCCACTATCCTCAACAGGCTTCGCGGCATCATTCACAACAGCAGGAATTGAAACAGAATTGCAAGAAACGGCTGCATTCTTGCATCCAAGCTGAGATGGTACCTTCTTCAAATGTTTGACATTCTTGATTTAAGTATTTCCATCTTCAGTCTTCACAAAGTTCAAAAGAGTTGTCAGATCTACTCCTTATAATAACATAATCCACATTTTTATGTCAGCCAGAGTTTATCAAGTTCAATGTTGTTAGCAATGTACACCAAGTCTCCAACTTTGAAAAGATGTTCTTTAGCTCCACGTTTTGAGTCCACTTATTATTTCAGTGTTCAGGTACAACTGATTATTGCTCCTACACATCAGTTATCAAAAGCAATTTCATAATGGGAAGCTTAGTGAAAATATTGTGTGAAAGAAGTAGGGATGGGCGAACAGGTTGATGTTCGGGTTTGGCCGTTCGGTTCGGTTCAGTTCTGTTCGGTCAGCACGTTCGGTTCGCCTGCTCAGTTCGATCAGCGGGTTCGTGTTCGGTCGTGTTCGGTTTGGTCATGTTTGATTTGGTCATGTTCGGTGGTTAAGTTTCCTTTCTATTTAAAAATGTTTGGTTTAGTGTTTATAATGTTGTTGTTTGTGTTGTTGTTTTGTTAATAAAAGTTATATTTGTTGTTATTGTTTCAAGCTTTGTTTGACCTTTCAAATATTTTATCCCCCTGTGCAGAGGTTCAGGCTGGCAGGTGGCATATTCTCATACAGCTTGTTGATCCCTACCATCACACAGCACCTGCCACCCCATGTAGCATAGTTATTAACCCAAAGATGTGCCAGCTGCTGGGTCTCAACTTGCAGACGGCACCCTAGGAGGTGCAGGGCTTGTGTTTGTGTTGGTGGGTGTGACAGAGACAAAGTGAAACTGGCTCCTTGGCAGTGGGGAGCAGGTGGCGGTAGCGGGTGGTAAGAGGGTTTTTTATATCATCCAGAAGCTTCAGTGGGCATCCACGGTTGGGTGTGGAGGAGTAGACTGTTGGTGGTGGGGCAGACTGGCATGCAGGCAACAGACTTCTGCCTTCTTGATGCAGTGGAATGGAATACAGGTCCCAGTGACTGGAATGATGGTCCCAGAATCTCCTGATGGCTCCTGTGATGGGCGTGCATGACTGACTCAGGTACAGCGGAATGACAGCCTATGGGTGTTGAATGATGTCCCTAGAATTAATGCTTAATTTGGGCAAACTTCCTTCAATCATTGATAAATCATGTGACAGGTAGTAGAAGCAGGTACAGAGAGGCACACAGGCAGGCACATATAATATGTTGTGTGTTATCACCATCCCATTCTGGTATGTTTGCTGTTTGTTTCATGTGTGCATTGAGGATGACCACGGGTCATATCTCTTGTTGTTTCTCCAGCTTGATCTGGATGCACCTCTCCCCCTTCACCCACATCTCTCATTCCAGCAGGTAGCCTCTCTCTCTCTCTCTCTGGCCATATGGTGCAGTTGACAGACAGCAGCATGGGTGGGATCATGTATGTCTCTCCTTAATGTAGTGGTTGGACTTTCTCTCTCTCTCTCTCTCTCTCTTGGCAGCAACCTGGGTGGGCAGAAAAACACCTTGGCATGAGAGGCAGGAAGGCAGGCTGAGTCAGGCTTTGAGCTTGGTGGCAACACGGGGTACAGAACCCTTGCCACAAATTGCATATAGGCCAAGGCCTGGGGGCCATCTCCGTGAGTGGAATGATGTCATATGCGATAAATTCTAGAGAATGAGGGGAGACAGTGAAGCTAGTAAAACTCCCCACCCGCACCCACGCCTAACTAAATAATACCCACATACTACATAAATGTGACAGACACAAACATATGGGTATAATGTCACGTTACCAATCCCCCTCACCCCCCGATTGTCACCCATTGGCACGCCTTTGCTAATCTTCATGCCTTGTGTGACATACTTTATTGATGCCCCCATGCATGGGAGCCATAAGCCCCCTAATGTCCAAGGGGGCATTGAGGGCCAGGCTAAGAATGATGAGGGGACAGGGGTAAGGGGGCTGGTCAGGGGCAGGTGCCTGCTGGCTAGAAAGGTTTATAAGAGTTTGTGTGAGGATCCAGCAGCCTTTGGTCTGGGTTCAAACCTAACAAAGAGTCTTGTGGGAAAACAAGTACAAAACTAAGGATGAAGAAGCAGAAGAATATCAAGAGATGCCACTGGTTTCCAAAGAGAAATTTGTGGTGGTTGGTGAGGAAACAAGGAGCAGCTCTCCTGTTATCTCCCCCAAGGAGTTCAGTGTTGTGTGTGACACCATGCTGCAGGGGCTTGACCGGTATCTTCACTGCCTCGGAGTAGGTGTCCACATGCTAGAGAATGACAATGACCATAGGAAAGCTGCTGAGATTGCCAGAAAAGAAGGAAGGGTCATTTTAACCTATGGACTCCCGTATCAGACTCTGCAGTCCCAAGTAGGAAAGGGATGGTGTTTCTCTGTGAACTTCTCAGAAAAAGCAAAGGATCAGGAACTCCTGGTTCTGAAGCACTTCAACATTCAAGTAACCCTGGCAGATGTCTTCAGCCACTGTCCACTCTTGGTGCCCATTGAAGGACAAGGATTTTTCTTTTGAACGATCCCAAAATGGGATAGTAGATAACAGAGAAGCAAGTAGGGTCTGTATGTCTTACAAGGCATTGACTGCTAGGTGGCCCAGTGCTCGGAATGTCAAAGTGAAGACATGCAATGAAGCACGGGTAAACGGTGGGACTAACTATGACTCTCTTACGTAAAGTGCTTATCTGGAGTACTTGTTTCAGCCTGAAAATAACCTTCCCATAAATGTGAAGATGCTTATTGTGAACTGCAGACTCGTCCGGTGCCTAGCAGCTGACTTGGAACTGGTGCTGACCAGGGGAATCCAACCCCATTGATGACCCCAGACCCATGACGGTGGGTTCTGGGGCTAGAAGAGTGGCAGCTTCCAGATCCTGGCAGCAGCACACATTGGATTGCTCGGGCACAGAGCCCATGGAACAGCAGGATGGTAGGATTTTCTAGGAAATAGCTCCCATACAGCAGCAGAGGTCAGCAGCAGGATTGCATGGGCACATTTGGATTGGCCAGGGCAGAGCACCCATGGACCTGCAGACAGCAGCAGTAGGATTACCAGACCAGGGGTGCACATCACCCAGGGTTGTCAGGGTAGGTGGACAGTCAGTGTGGCATGACAGGCAGGCAGACTGAGGCAGGGTTCAAGAAGCTTGGCAAAAACTGGACAAGTGGGCATGGTCTGAGAGACAGTAGGCAAGGCATTCTGTTACTTTGGCACCAAGTTGCCAGGGCACTCAGAGAGGCTCACAAAGACTGTGCAGCATGAGAGCGAGAGCGAGTAAGATAGGCAGGCTGATATCGTCTAGCCACTAGCCAGAGGCCATCGTGCAGGCTTCCAGTTTCCCAATGTCACACTGCAGCATGCAGTCAGTCAGATAGGTTGGCCGAGGCCGTGTAGTATGAGAGAAAGAGTGAGGGGGGGAGGGATGGGAGGCAGGGATGGTGCCACTGAAGCAGTGGGAGGGAGGGACAGCACCTCATCTCAGCAGCAGCAGTCCTTATTGATGAGGAGCCCCTTCCCAAGACTGCCCCTGGCATGGGATGGTGTGTGCCACTGCACCATCAATCCTTGTCCAGGGGCAGCTCGGGGAATCCCAGTAGCGGAAGGTTCACCATAATGAACAGCAACTTCTCCACCAACTTGGCCCCCAGTCTCAGGTGGTACATGGAACAAATGTCCCCCACCACAGAGAATACCCACTCACTGGGGACACTGGTTGGTGGGCATGACAATAATCCCCATGCCACTTTGGACAGGGCTGGCCACACGTTGGTTTTGCCAGCCCAGTAGTCCAAGGGATCACTGCTGGGATCGATGCATGGCTCCTTGTTCAGGTAGGTATCAACTGCTGCTGAGGCACCATCATACTCCCTCTCATAACTGTCCCTGGGCACCACCACCCCCACTGACCTCAGCCACGCTGTCAGTCCCTGCCCTTTTGTGGGCTGTACAGAGGAGGAGCTGCTGGCAGTAGGGGTGCTGCTGCTCCTAATCCTGCTGCTGCTGCTACTGCTCTGGCTGGGGGCAAGGATAGACCCTGCTGGCTGAGAGGTGTGGTTGCTCCCACTCCCACCAACCCCTGGGGCATCCTTCTGCTGCAGCCACACACTGTCAAGATCCCGCTCTTCCTTCCGGACCCTCCCCACAAGATCATCCTTCCACAGGCCATAGAGGGATTACTTGCGTGCCACACTGCTCTTGAACCTGGGGTCCAGCATTGTTCCCAGAACATATTCCCCCCGCTGCAGAAGCATTTCGAACCTTGCCGTCAGGCGTGCCTTAAGCTTCTGCGCCAGCCCAACCATCTCAGTCCCCAGCTTCTTGCCACAATCCTGCCCCTGCACCATGATCTACTCCAGACTCTCATGGAGACTCTGGACCAGAGGGCTCACCTGGCTTATGGTGGCTTGTCATATATTTCCAATTATAAGCATATATTTTTGGCCATCTGTGTTCCTAATGTATTAATATTGAGTTTTTATATGTTAACTTTTTGTTTCAAAGTATTGGATTAGTGTTTTGAAGTATTGATTTCTAAAATCAACTTCTGTGATTAGCATTGGTTCAGACTGAAGCTTTTTCAGCTACATTCCAAGGAGCTTTTTTCTAAACTTCCCAAATGAACTTTCACCGTATCCAAGGAAACAGTCAAATGGCTAGGAGTTAGAAGGCAATAAAGAGGCCCCTCTGGCCAGCCTAGGCCTCTGGCCAGGCCAGCCTAGGTGTCTGGAATCTTATCTATTTCATATCTAAATGACAGGTGGTATCATTCATAGAATATCTCCAGACTGAGAGGAGTCTTTGAGTTAGTTTTCTAGCTAACATATCTATTTAATTAATGGATGAAATAACCTCTAAGTTCTGGTTGTTCTCTCTGTAATTTGACAATTATCTTTGATAAAAATATAAGGTTTCTATTTAAAAACTTTATTTGTTCAGAATTAAGAGAGCCAATTAGAATCCAGTGTATTTCCTTACTGGCTGACGTAAAGCAACATCAGCAATGACACTGCTCAGGAATGTGAGCCTCTTAGCAGGCAAACTGCTTAAGAAGAGAGTTGCAGCCTAACTTTCTTCAGACTGAAATGCCACATGTTTGGATTTCTTTCTCACCATCATCTTGGAAGACAAAGGGAAGATCTGGGAAGAATGTAACGTATGGTTCTTGATATCTTTGATCCAATAAACTGTGCATATGTTAACCTTTTAGAAGCTTTTTCTTAAAATAGAAATGTTTTAACTTTAAATCATGTAACTTTGATTGGCTATCAATACCATTCTATGTAAGCTACTGATATTCTCTATTTATATTTAAGTAAACTATGCATTTATTTTAAGATATCCTAAAGGTCTCATGCTCCTTTATTTATAAATGTATTGTCATTTTACAATACTTGCTTTGCTAGTCAGATATCAAAGTAAAGTGTAAACTCATTTTATGCAAATTGGAAAAAAGTGAAGCCCAATTTAGTATGATTAGTTCAGCTAAGCCACAAAGCTCACTTTCCATTTGTAATAAATGAGAAAAACGCAAGACGTGACAGGCTGTGGAGGAGTTGATGGCCTCAGTCACCTCATAGAACGGCTTTAGAATTATGACCATTTGTGCCAGGATCTCCCATTCCAGTCCATTGAAGCCTGGAGGTGCCCCACTGTCTATGTCCAATTCCACCTGAAACAAGGCAGCTTTCTTCTCCACAAGCCACTCAAGCATCAGGAAGGTGGAATTCCACCTCGTGGACACGTCCTGCACCAGAATATGCCCTGGGGAGCCTTGCTCAGCCTGCTTGACCCTGAGGAGTTCGCTGCCCTTAACACTGCAGTTAAAGAACCCTGCCAGCTTCCTCCCCCATTCTATCAGGGAGCTATGGGTGCCTGTCCCAATCCCCTTCTCCCCCAAGCCCAGAGCCTCCGTGACCACCAGATGGAGGGTGTGTGCAACACAAGGGATGCTGATAAATTTGGCATCATGTACAGCCCTCAATATATTGGCCGCATTATCAGTCACCACACACCCCGGGGTGAACGGTGCACCTGGCATGACTCACTCCCCCACCACAGTTTTCAGGGCTGCCTCTATGTTCCTGGCAGTGGGGACAGTTCATGACTTCTGCCTGAAGCAATGCCCACCTATACCCTGCTTCAGGACCCCTCCTGACACTGTCCAATGCCAACTCTGGGTCCTCCCACCAGTGCGCCGTCACTGCCATGTAAGCATGTCGGGCGTTCCTGGAGGACCACAGGTCAGTGGTGAAATGGACAGTGGCACCCCCAGTCCCTGACAGTGCCATTTGCTCCTTCACCCTCTCCTTCAATGCCCTGTACAGCCCTGGCACCACCGTACGGCTGAGGGTGGTGCAGCATGGCATCTTAATTTGGGGAGCCAGGAACCCCACCAGCTGCTTGAACCTTGTGTTCCCAACAATGGATAAGGGCTGGCCATCAAGAGCAATCTCTTGAAAGCCACGCTGCCCTCCTGCTGCCAATGGCCTTGGAGGCTGCCCCACCCCAGCTCCTCCATTGTTGGCTGATGCTCTTGCTTCTGCTCCTGCTGCTCCCCCCTAGCGGCAATACTTCTCCTGCTGCTAGAGGCAGCTGATGCAGCGGGCCGGTTGCCCGATGGAGAATGAGTGGCCATGTGGATTTGGAACCCACTTGTGTCCACTGACCCAGCCTGCCTGCTTAGCAGAGTGGCATTGTGACACGTTTTTATATGTCTTGACATGGCGGATGTCGCTAGGTTGGTGAGCACCTGCCCTCGCTTATCCACCTTGCTGCACAAAGTGCACCACACCACATGGGGATCATCAGCCTACACCAACTTAAAATGCTCCCAGAACCATGCTTTTCTAGTCCCTCCTGCCTTCTGCCCTGCACCAGGTGATGCTCTCCTGGCAGGGGCGTCACTCCTGGGAGGACATGATGGCACTGGTGACACATCTCGTTGAGGGACAGCCATCACCACAGCAGCACCAGATACAGAGACCTCCTCCAAAGAAATCTCTGTATTGCTGTCCCCATCAAGAAACAGAGTGACAGAGGCAGCTGGACTCCCCATGCTGCTCCCACTCTGAGCAGAAATCTCCCCCTGCCCCTTATAGTTGCTGTTGCTGCTGCTGTCCGGGGATTGGGCTCTGCCTCTAACTGGGCTCTCAAGAATGGGGGAGTTGGGGGACAATGCTGGTCCCTGCTGGGATTCTTCATCCCCTAAATCACCTGCTGCCACAGCCACCACAGCCTCTTCCAGTGCCAAGAGGTGACGCCCAACCCCCTTACACAACTTTATTAAAAAAAATTTAAATGTTTTTTACAATTTCTATCAAATATTTTATATATATATATATATTTGATAGAAATTGTAAAAAACATTTAAAAAAATATTTAATAAAGTTGTGTGAGGACTGGTTTGTATAATGGATAAGGGAGTTATGAGAGGCCAAGGCTGCTCTGTTGCCTGTAAGGCAGCCAATGATGTCACGGCAGGGGCCGTGACATCAGAGTGCCAGAAGTGGGCAGAAGCAGCAGCCCAAGCACATCCCCATGCCCCAATATGCTAAGGCCTGGTGATGTTGGGTCTCTCTCTCCCAGCACTAAGGGCCAGGGGGTTGGGCATCACCTCCTGGCACTGGAAGAGTGTAGTGTGTATATATATATATATATATATATATAACTACACTAAATTTAACGGCTATTTAACTATCTAATAACTATTATAAAACCTATGGAACTAAATAATGGAATATAAAAAACACGCTCTAAAACTAGATCACTACCTCTCTATAAACTAATCTAACTTAAATCTAATAGCTATTCAAACTATAATCCTACCTAACAAGTACTATAATCTATCTTTATCTATATATACACAATATTACACAGAGATGGGGGGGTGGTGGATAACACAGATAGCTCACAACAACAAAGGGATGGGTACAGAAACTGTAATAAAACCGAAATCAATCTAATCCTACTCTAATAAATCAAAAACCAAGGGAAGGGAATGAGGGATGGAATATGGAGGGAGAGGGTGAGGGAAATGAATGGATTCAATGGAGGATAGGGAGATAGAACACAGGGAGTCATATAAACTGCTAAATCTATCTAATATAATCTAACTAAATGATAATAGGGAGGTAAATCTGGTGGATGGGTGAAATTGGAGGAGGATTGGGAATGGATGAGGGAAGCCAACTGCTGGGAGTCAGAGAGCCTTCTGAAAATGCTGCTGAAATGATCAGTGGCTGGCTCAGAAGGTGTTGGAAGGGGGGTAGGGCAAAGAGTTTTGTTACTTGCGCTCCCGCCTTACCACAAGGCCCGATTGGCTCTGTGCAGCCTAGGCACAGAGCCTAGGCTGCACAGAGACTGGCCAATCACAGACTGAGAAGTCAGTGTTCAGTCAAAAAGGAAAGGTGATTGGGTAGGCTGGCTGCTACTCCAAGCCTTTCCACCCCCCAATACCAGGAAGTGTGCTCCACAGCTTCCTCCCTCTCCCTGGGCCTTCAGTCACATCTTTCCCGCCTAAACTCAACCGAAAATTACCAAACACGAATGAACTGTTCTGTTGGAATGACGTTCGGTCAGAGTTCGGTTCGGTCAGTTTGGGTTCGGTTCGGAAGTTCGGTTCAGTTGTCCGAACAGACCGAGTTCGGTCCGAACTCTGAACTTCCGAACCGCATTCGCACATCCCTAGAAAGAAGCAATCTAGCAGTTTTTTCCTTTGAAGATCTGTGTGGTTTTGTTAATCGATCTGCCATGAGAATATTTGGTAACTTGGTTTTCTAATTCCTTCCTTCACAATTAGCTGTTTGGAGAGCCTTCTTCAAATAAAATGAAAGCTTTCTACCTTCCCATTGCTTTGGGGATAGTATCAAGAGACACAAATATGTTTAATGCCACAGGATTTGAAAAAAGTTCTCAGTGAGGTAACTCCTGATCTGTTTATCAGTTACAACTTCAAAAGGATATTCAAAAGATGAAGAAAAAATGCTTACATTGTGTTGATAATGATATCCGATGAAATATCTTTCAGTATAACAGCTTCTGGGTAAGGGGAGTAATAGTCAATAGGGCTGATCCCATGCACCATGTGCTACGCATGCAACCCAATGGGTGAACGCGGTTAGGAAGTTCGGGGTTCGAACCGAACTTGACCAGTTCGGGCAACCGAACCGAACTTCTGAACCAAACTCGATTTCCGAACCGAACCAAATTTCTGAACTCAGCTCTGTTCGCCCATCCCTAAAAGATAATATTCCATTTAGTTCAATGGGGTTTGAGTTTATGAACTTTGTTCAGAAGTTTGGACCAAACTCAAATAGTTCGGTCAACAAAACTGAACTTCCGAACTGAACCAAATTTCCGAACTGAACCGAACCGAACCGAACCGAATTTCCAAACTTGGTTCTGTTCGCCCATCCCTAGTGTGCATCTCTAATGTAAGTGCATTGTGCTGCATTGGATTAATTTTTTATTATTATTATTATTAGCAAACATTTATATAGTGCTGGCAGTGTACCTGGCACTTTAAAAAGTAACAAAATATACATGATCCCTGCCCTAGGGCTTAGAATCTGAGAGACGGGAGCTGGGGAGAGTCATAAGAAGGGGGACAGAGGGTTAGGGTTAGGGGCCTAACATTCATGACGATGCAAGGTCTCAGGTGCACGTACTAGGCTTGGTTACGTTGAGAATAGCAATGTTATTTGCACAACGGGATGTGCACAGATCCTGTGCAGAGGGGTTTGGGTATTTCAGCCAATGACAGTAAGTACATTGTTGTATATATCCATTCTTTGCAGTGGCTGATGATAGTCTTCCGGGCCCAAGTCAAGGTGTTGGTTTTGACATTTAAAGCCCTGAACAGTCTGGGCCCCACTTATCTACAGGACCGCCTCACTCTCTGGATCCTGGATCGACCTCTGTGGTCAGCCGGGGGGCGCCCTCTTTGGGGTCCCCTGGGTTTTGGCCATGAGGAGGGCGTTCTTGGTGGCTACTCCACGGATGTGGACCTCCCTCCTGTTGGAGGTCTGCCTGTCCTCAGACCTCCCCTCTTTTCATAGACATTGTAAGACCTGACTGTTCCGCTAGGCCTTTGCTGAGGGAGATGGGTGATGGGTGGGTTGGGTTAGAGTGAGAGCTTTTTCTTGTTTGGGTTAATTTAATGTTTTATATTTGTTTATATTATTTTTTTTATGATGTTGTTAGCCACCCCAAGATGCATAGCAGAAGGGGGTGGCTTAAAAATATGATTAAATAAATAAATAGATATCAATTCCCAGTATAGTCCAAGGACATGGTTGCAGTTCAAGAGTGTGTAACAACTGATGTTTCTGTAAAGGTTGAATCTGCACACAGTTCCTGGTCAAGCATTCCACATCAGAGTCCATGGCTGCATTCACAGGAGACATAAAATGCAACACAAATTGCTTCCCCTGTATTTTTATTGCTCATGTAAATGACTTAACTCACAAGCTCCTGCACGAGCAAGTTCTAAATCACCCACAACTGATCAGCTGCAAACCAAGGTTTAACAATTGAGCTGAGGAAGCCCCTCCCATGCATTGCTAATAACATGTGAAGAACAATTCGTTTTATTGTTCTTTCTTATTTCTCCACTGCCATAGAGATGTGTTTTGGGGGGACATTATGGGTGGCCGGTCACTCACACTCTCACCTGAGATCTTTTTTTTCAGCCAACATTGCCAGTGCACAAAGATCAAAGTGTCTTAATTCAGTTCCCAAGCTGCTGCTGCTGCTATCAGTGTTTTATTTCTGTCTCCTCTATGGGTGAAAACAGACATGCATATGACAAGGGTCTGCTATGGCCCACTTGGGCCAAAGATTCTCTGGTGCTTCTGTTTATAGGCCGTCAGATATGGCCCCAATTCTGCCCCGGCCCAGATAGGTGGCTGGGCCGTATGTGGTCCCCTGGATGATTCCGGGCCCACAGCCCTGGCCAAGGGCTTCCCATGAGGGTGTGGGAGGGCAACATGGGCCATAAAAGGCCCACACATCTGTTTGTGGACCCATCCCCTGCCAGGGATTGGGATCTGCATACAGGTCTTACATTTCCTGATCAAGCATTCCACATCAGAGTCCATGACTGTATTCACAGGAGATAAAAAAATGCAGCACAAATTGCCAGGGATTGTGGGCCACCATGACGGACAACCATGGCTGCCCATCATGGTGGTGGGTGGGGTCAGGGGCATAGAAAGGTTGAGAAGGGCCTGGGCTCAAGTCTTAGGTATGCGCCCCTCATGTGCTCTGAAAACCCAAAGTGGGCGGGGCTTAAAGGAGGGGGAGGGCCTGCCCATCCCTGGCATCTGTCTCAGCACCACGTGGAACCTTGTGGCTGGCAGAGCTCGAGGGAGGGACTTGTACATTGTAGGAGGAACCTCCAAAAATCCAGCAACAAAGAGTTTTCAGCATTAAGATGTGATGGGCAGAACATTAGTTTACACTGGGAACTCCTTGCTGCTGAGTAAAAACCTGCCACTTGGAGACTGAGAGAACCCTCCTACTAGCATCTCATCCAGTAAGTGGATGGGACTCCAGTAGGACAACTCGCTCTCTCTCCATCAGTGGTAGTGCCATAGCAGAAT
>QEPC01005277.1:314067-330765 GCA_003113815.1 Sphenodon punctatus
CCGGCAGACACAGCCGGCGCTGAGGCCTCTGGACTGCCCGCCACTGAACCCGGAGCTGAACTAAAAGGTACTGGATCCAGTGGGAACTTGTAGTAGGGTGATCCCTGGGGGGGTGGGGGGTGTTAACCTCCCCAGGGATCAGGTCTATACTTACTGGCTGCTGCTGGGATGCCGTGGCCACTGGTGCTTGGGGGGGGCTCTTGAACTTGCCCGCCGGAGGGGAATTTTTTTTTTTAAATCCAGGCTGGGCAGGGTGGGTGGGGGGTGTCCCCCCTTCCACCCGCACATCCTGGGAGGGGGAGGGGGGAGGAATTTTATTCCATTGATTTCAATGGGGACACAGTGCCCCATTTAAATCAATGGAATAAATCCAGTACCGGTATACTGGATTTAATCCGGGAATCCGGTTTTTTGGGAACTGGAAACCGGTAAATCTGGTATCCAGTAATTGCCCCGGGGTCCCGCCGCTATTCTGTACCAATAAGGTGAAATGTTAAGGGAGATTAGACAGGCTACTAAAGTTGGAAATGCAGTAATAATGGGCAATTTCAATTACCCTCATATTGACTAGGTGAATGTCTCCTCAGGGCGAGATGCAGAGATGAAATTTCTAGATGTCATAAATGACTGTTTCCTGGACCAGCTCATCCTGTAACCAACAAGAGAAGGAGCCACTTTGGATCTAGTCCTAAGTGAAGTGCAGGATTTAGTGTGAGAGGTAATGGTGTGGGAGCCGCTGGTCAATAATGATCATAATATAATCAAATTTGATATACTCATAGGAGGGAAAATGCCAAATAAAACCACTGTAGTAACATATAACTTTAGAAAGGGGAACTATGTAAAAATGAGGAACCTAGTTAGAGGGAAATTTAAAGGTGCACTTACAAGAATTAAATGTCTGCAGGCAGCATGGAGACTATTTAAAAACACCATTTTGAAAGCTCAGATTAAATGTATTCCACAAATTAAAAAAGGTAGGAAGAGGACCAAACCTCTGCCTGTGTAGCTAAATGGTTAGGTGAAGGCGACTATTGGGGTCAAAAAGGCATCCTTTACAAAATGGAAAGAGGGTCCCAATGAGGTAAATAGGGAAGAGCATAAGCATTGCCAAAGTAGATGTAAAAATTTAATAAGGCAGGCCAAAAAGGAATTTGAGGAGCAACTTGCTAAAGATGATAAAACTAGTAATAAAACCTTTTTCAAGTACATCAGAAGCAGGAAGCCTGCTAGAGAATCAGTAGGACCGTTAGATGACCAGGGGGGTGAAAGGTGCACTTAGGGAGGAAAAAGACATTGCAGAGAAGCTGAATGAGTTCTTTGCTTCGGTCTTCACTGCAGAGGATGTTGGGGAGATACCGCTGGAACCTTACACATTGTAGGTGATGAATTGAAAGAGTTGTCGCAAATCAACGTGACTCTGGAGGATGTTCTAGAGCAAATTGACAAACTAATTACTAACAAATCACCAGGACCAGATGATATTCACCCCAGAGTTCTGAAGAAAATCAAATATGAAATTGCAGACCTAGTAATTTGTAACCTATCGCTAAAATCTGCCACTGTACCTGAGGACTGGAGGGTGGCACATGTAACCCTGATTTTTAAAAAGGGATCCAGAGGTATTCCTGGAAACTAAAGACCAGTA
This sequence comes from Sphenodon punctatus, assembly GCA_003113815.1. Classification (NCBI taxonomy): domain Eukaryota; kingdom Metazoa; phylum Chordata; class Lepidosauria; order Sphenodontia; family Sphenodontidae; genus Sphenodon; species Sphenodon punctatus. The sequence goes on from QEPC01005277.1 coordinate 315,716, forward strand.
AGCTTGACGTCTGTGCTGGGAAAAATGGTGGAAACTATCATTAAGAACACAATCGCTGCACATGTTGATAAACATGGATTAATGGTGAAGAGACAACATGGATTTAGCAAAGGTAAGTCAACCTAGAGACGCCCCCCCCAGCACCAGCGGCCGAGGCATCCCAGCAGCCGCCGGTAAGTATAGACCTGATCCCTGGGGGGGTTTAACACCCCCCCACCCCCCCAGGGATCACCCTACTACAACCTCCCACTGGATCCAGTACCTTTTAGTTCAGCTCCGGGTGCGGCGGCGGGTGGCCCAGCGGCCTCAGCGCCGGCTGTGGCTGCCGGCATCAGAGACGCTCTAGGCCTTCCGGGGAACTTCCGGGTTTACATGAGGGTGTAAATAAGCACGTGGACAAGGGAGACCCAGTAGATATAGTGTACCTGGATTTCCAGAAAGCATTTGATAAGGTCCCTCATGAGAGACTCTTGAGAAAGTTAAAAAGTCATGGGATAGGAGGTAGTGTCTTAAGATAGATCAGTAACTGGTTAAAGGATAGAAAGCAAAGAGTAGGACTAAATAGTTAGTTTCCCCAGTGGAGAGATGTAAAAAGTGGTGCCCAACCGCTCGGATCAAGCGGGACCATGGGCAGACAACTGATGACCCCGGAAAAGCCCACACTCACAGTCAGCAGCCCGTCTCTCCTACCGCCCACCCATCGCCAACATAGCAAATGGTGGGAACCAACAGGGGGCAACAGGAGTGGTGATAGGTGGGGAAGCCCCCGTGGGGAGACCAACCAATGGGTAACCCCTACCTGACACTGTGTTTGGTGTGTGCCAAGGCATCCAGGGTCAAAGTAGCCGCAAGGTAGAGGTTGGGGCCCGCACCCAGCACCCTCCCACGTACTGGTGCATAATGGACAGCACTGCCATGGGACAGCACCAGCACACTCGTGGCACATGCAACCCATGACAGGCCAGCCAAGTCACCTAGGTGGTTGACAACACCACCACAGGGAATATCAGGGGGCTGCCCAGAGGACGGGGTCCCACACGGAGTCGCAGGACACCAGGTGACTACTAGCATATCAAGGACAATGCTGTCAACAGAACGCGTTTGGACTCCCACCCCCCCACAGGCCAACCCCCCGATCCATTAGGAAGCCCCCACAGGAACACTTCACGCATCACAGGTTGCTATCCTACAGCCCCAGTGATCCCAAACATGAGTCCTCCGGACTCCAATCACACTAACAAACACACATGGAAAAGGCTGCAGCCATGGGAGGGGTGACTGGGGCGGCACGCTGACATAAATGCACTATAGGATGCACAGTCACAGGCAAGGTCTTTATTTCAGATGGGGCGAAAGGGGGGGGTACGGACAAACAGAGGCCAGTGAATGGGTGATCACAGGCCCGTGGCCGTTCAATGCAACCATTACTCTGGCCCATCATTGCACCCACTCCAAGAGGGATGGAGGCGCTTGTTAACTCTACAGGGATGGAGGCGGGGGTATTCAGAAGCAGTGTCAGGGTCCAGAAGATGGGGCAACCAACCAACGGCTCACACAAAACACTAAAAACAGTGGAGAGGAACAGCACTGTCCAAGGGGAGACATGGCACAACACAGGCATGGGGAACACATTGCCACAGTGCGGGAGGTTGGGACGCCCAGCTCAGGGACAGCCCAGAGGGTGCTTTTGAAACAACTGTCCTGGGACAAGACGCTCCCAGGCAAAGAGGCCCGTGTGGAATCCCCCGGAATGCATATGTAGTCGGTAGCAACAGGGGGACCTCCAGCCTGAAAGGCCAGTCCATACTCGAGTTGAGCAACAACCAGGCGAACAGCTGTGATCTCCTGTATGGTCCATGGCACAACAATGGCGACTGGGTGCCCCTAAAGAGGTTGTTGCAGGAGGGTGAAGCCGAGCTACCCAGCATGCCTCCGGCAAGCCTAACCCCTGAATGGATAGCCCATCACCCACATGTACCGTGATAGGAGACTGAATCCATCTGCGACTGACTGGGGGTTGCACAACAGCAGCTGAACCTTGCGGCTCTGCCACAGTGTTCCCAACACATGTTGGCACATGGCGACCACTCCTTTCTTGCACCAACACTGGCCTCAGGGCCTGCTCCACACCCTGCCATCACCATTCCAAGGGCTGGTTGCTGGATTGCACAGGGGTTCAACAGAGAGTGGCTGTGAATGGGCGATGTGCGAGGAGCTGTGTAATGCTAGCCGGTGGGAGACCTCACACAGCTGATAGTGAGCAGGCTTCTAGGCCCTGTGAATCCCTGTCCCACGCACTGGGAAGAAACATTTCAGTGCTAAAGATGACAGATCCCCACAGCCACAGCTGCCTCTAGGATGAAGTGAATGAGGCACTCCATGCAGCATATCATGATTGTGCACAGCTGCACTATGCCATAGCCGTCAGTCGCAGTGACAGATACATGGCTGGTGCGGATGCATCCTCCCCACTGATCAAACGAGGGCATATCACGGGAACGGGGGGGGAGGTAGGCCCCCTTGGTCACATTACAGCCCCACTGTGGCCCTATCCACAAGGCAATCAGGCGGTCCGTGCTGGTGGGGGGATATCTTGGCAGGCCGGCAAGCGGGGATACCCAACAGGTGCGTGAAACACACCCATGGTACTGCACCAATCAATGGGCACCAAACATGATCCGCAACAGTACATATATGGGCTGGTTCCTGTGGCTGGGTGTGGTCTGTCGAGAGAGTTAGTTGTGGTGTAGTGGATGAGAAGTGATAGTAACAGAGAGCAGAGCTAGAACACAGGTGGTGCTGTACATTACTGGGTGTACGTGCAAATCACGGGGGAGGAGGGAAGGAGGGTGTGCTTTCCGGTTTTCCCTAGGCAGCAGTCCCCATTACCTTGGGACAGCTATTGACCGACAGGAGACATGTGGAGCATGGTGTGGGTGTGCTGGGTGCACAGGGAGTGTGGGTTGGAGGCAAAGGCCATGACTGGCTGTTGGGTTAGTGCACAACCCAATTATTGGCCAGGTGCTTTAGTGTGGTACCTTCACAGCTGTGCAGACCTTAGGGCAAGCCACCCATTCACGTACAGGCTGGTAGGATACCCGCGTGGTGATCCATCTCTGGTTCTGGCGGTGGGTCCTCATGGAGTGTGTGTCTTTGCTGGTTCCATTCTGTCTGTTGATGAGCCCCCTTAGGAGAGGGCCTTCCTGTTAATGGTCCTTGCCTCCTGCTTCATGATCCTGACCCAGGTGTTCCAGCAATGGGCCGAGCTGCTCCTGCAGGGCCCCGCTTCTACAACCATGGAACAAGGCGCAGGAGGGCAGCCAACATGCATCGAGCAGCATCGTTGCAGTGGGCGAGGAGGATAGCTGCTCGCCGACATGCTCTGTTCAGAACATCTGTATCCCAGGACATGCGGCTTGCACTTTTCCAGTGGCGTCTCAACCTTTACGGCTGTCATGTGACTGTCACAATTCAGAGGATGAACTGGATGCATTCAAGCACCAATGAATGGTGGTAGAACATACTGGCTACCTGGACAGATGAGGAATGGACGGACCACTTCCGCATGAACCACTCCCTGTTGACCCGGCTCGGAGAGCTCCTGAACCCACATCTCCAGAGGCAAGCTACCAACATGCGGTATCCACTGCCACCAGGGATGCGATTGGCCATGGTGATGTGGAAACTCGCTACCTCCAATTCCTGTCGGAGCATTGGGGAGCAGTTCGGAGTGGGGACCGCGACCGTTAACAGGGCGCTTCATGACATATGCAACCTGATAGTGGAGCTGTTTCTCGAATGGGTCATCCAGCTCCAGGATCCTGAGGTAGTGATCTGAGACTTTGTGGACATGGGGTTCCCCCATTGTATCAGAACGATAGACAGCACCCACATCACTATCATACCCCCCCCCCCACTCCAAGACAGATTATCTGAACCGGAAGCAGGCTTTCTCAATAAATCTCCAGGCTGTTGTGAATCACAGGTCCCTGTTCACTGACGTATACACAGGCCAGTCAGGGAGGAGCCTGGAGCCATGATGCGCGCATTCTGCAGGCCTCACCCTTCTATGTCTGCCTGTTCAATGTGAAGATTGCCCCCAACCTGTACCGGGTGTTTGAGGGGGTATCCATGGCTCTGGTGGTGATTGGGTACCCTGCCTACCCTCTGAGCCTGTGACTCATGAGGGCCTATCAAGTGGCTCGCACCCCAGAGTGCAGGCTGTTCAATGGCCGCCTATCGTCCGCTCGGAGCATGGTGGAGCAGACTTTCGGGCAGCTCAATATGCGTTGGTGCCTACTCAGTAAGTAAATAAGTTTATTTGTGTAGCCTAAACCATAGCAATAACAGATACAATACAAACATACATATGAGACATGTAAAAAATAGGGTAAAAATACAGATAAGATAAAAATCCCATAATTACAGATCATCAAAATAAGATAAAATAAATAATTTATAAATACTCAGTAGGCCCATAGCAACTCAGGTACTTGAGGCCTTGTCATTGATGACACTTAGATTCACACTATTTTATACATTCCACATCCAACATTAAGAGTTACGGTCTATATTTCATGTACCATGATTATCAACTGTTGCTGTTTCCAGAACCTTCCATTGGAGAAATCTATTTCTTGTGACAAATGCCTGTATTAAGAAATTTGCAGAATCTAGTATGTAATCAGGACAATTTAATGCATACCACAGTACGTTAAGCTCCGACCTTCCAGGCAATTCCTGCAGGATTGGTGACAAAAACTGGGTTCTGATCTTATTATACATTTGACACCCAAAAAAAATATGTTGAACTGTTTCCACCTCCATTAAATCAAAAGGGCACAACCTGTCCTCGAACTTAATTCCTTGCAATCGACCCTGGAGAATATTTGCAGGAAGGGCATTTAACCTGGCACACATTAGGAGGTATCTCCCCCTGACTGTGACTTTGGCCCTCAAATAAGGTGCAATTTCTCCATGAGGTGGGAGGTAGCCTACTCATGAACAGGAGCCAATTCGATCTTGAGCATACCCCCATCCTTGTCCTGGTGGCCTGAATCCTGCACAATATCTGTGAGACCAGTGGAGCTGCCCTTGACCCACACTGCCCAACACAGGTGCAGTGAGTGAGTCCGGTGCCCCTGTACCAACGTGTCCAGGGTGGGGCGTTCAGGTGCATATCGGAGAACAGGGACGGTCTTTGTTGGCACAGTGTTGACCAGATGGCAACTAACCCTGGCATCTGTCTCCTCCCCCCCCTTCCAAGGCCTGTGTAACCTGACCTAATAAAAACAGTTATGTAATAACTACAAGCTCCCTGTGTATTCTTGGTTAGGTACTAGGCGTTCACCTGTCCTGTGTGACTCGTGTCCCATGCAGCGGGGTCACCAGCATGATTGCAGCCATGGCATTTGTCATGTTTCAGGCTGTGGCCTGTCTCCAGATGGCAGTTAGCATAGGCAGTGCAAACGTGGTATCTATGTGCAGGCCTGTACCCCTTCATGGGGTCTGTCATCTCCCCACCGCAGTCTGGCAGGCACGAGTGGTATAGGTTCCGCACCTGTATTGCACATGGCATGTCCCTGTGTTCATTTCCAGACCCCTCCCCATGCATGAGGCCCTCTTGACATAACGATCGATATAGAGGTGCAGTATAACAATATTTTATTGGGGCATATGTACATGGGGGGGGGGTGTTACATTTTATGGGGCCTTCCCTGTGCCCGCTTCGGTGCACCACCGGGGCTCGATCCCCTTTGGGCCCTTGCTGCTGCCGTCCACTGAGATTGGTCGCTTGATGGTCCGGGCTATCCATCGTCCACTGGCCGCTCCACTCTGGGCTGAGGTATTGAACCCTGTGATATGGAACATACGGTAAGTGTTACAATATTACCTGGGATATACCCCCTGCACCACAGCCATTTCCATTGCCCTCTGGGGGTGCCATGGATCTCCATTCTGCATCCCCTCCGCCCATCCCGCTGCAGGTAGTGATGCTTCCCACCCACCCCCTGTGCGGCTTACCGGAGCTGAAAGGGCGGCCGGCATGTGTGACTGGTCACCTGGGGTTTCTGGGATGTTCAGGGGAAGCCATGCTTCCTGGAGGAGGGGTCTTGGAGGCAGCTGTGGAGGAACCGGAAGGGGTGCAGACTGGAAAGGCGACTCCACAGGCTGTTGTTGTGGGGCTATGTGGGAGAGAGGGACCCTGTGCGCGAGGCCGGGGAAGTGGTGCTGCTGGGGAAACCAGGGTTGGCCAAAGTACTGGGGAGGGGGCACCTGCACCTGTGGCAGGGTGCTCTGGTGGTAACCGGCTGCCTTCCCTCCCTTTGCTCCTGGAGGGCCAATGTCACATTGGGGTTGCCTCTGCAGGAGCCCCACAGACTACCCAATGAGTTCAAGGGCCTGTGTGGATGTCCCCTCCAGCATGACATGGGACCTAACCCTCTCAGCCCTGTCGAACTGCATCTCGCAGCAGAGGGTGGCAGTCTGGTGCCTGTCCCACAGATATTCAGTGTGGGACCAGTTGAGCATCGCTACCAATATGTCCCGCTTCCTATCCCCCTCCCCTCTTTGCTAGAGATGTGTGAACACCAGGGGTTTTGGTGTTTGGCCCGTTTGGGGTTTGGCCCCCCCAAAACAATTTGGGTTCTGGCTGTTTGGCCCGAACCTGTTTGAGGGGGCTGAACCCAATCAGGCAGGGGGCGGGGGACAGGGGGAACCCAGTTTTCCCTCCCCCCTGCAGGCTGCACGGGTGGAAAGGGCACCGGGGCTCACCTCCCCCCCAAGCCTAGTAATATTTTTTTTTTAAAACCCCAACCCCAGGGATCGTGCTACCTGGTGGTGCCGGGGATCTGGCCTCAGGTCCGGTGGTGGCAGTGGCAGCAGGTCCGGTGGCACTCCAGAGTGCTTCAGGTCTCTACTAGGCCTTCCTGAAGTGCTCCGAAGTGCCGCTGGACCCGCTGCTGCCGCCGGACCCAGGACCAGAGCCCCAGCACCAACAGGTAGGGTTATCCCTGGGGAGGGTTTAAAAAAATTATGAGGATGGGCAGGGTGGGGGGGTGAGGCCCGGTGCCCCTTCCACCCACACAGCCTGAAGGGGGGAGGGAAAACCAGGTTCCCCCCTGTCCCCCACTCCCTGCCTGAATGGGTTCGGAACCCGAACTTTGTTCATCCGGTTTGGATGAGGGGCAGTTAGGGTTTGGGGTGTTCATGAATGGGCCGACCTCTGAATTCGGGCCAATTGCCGAACCCCTGAACTGCGTTCGCACATCCCTAGTCTTTTCACCTCCCTGGTGAGGGTGAGCTCCTCTGACTGCATTTCGGATAACCTTCTGGTTTCCTCCAATGGTTCCCTCCCAAGGTCCTCTCTCCTTCTCCAGTTCCTGGACTGCATCTCTCAATTCCTTTCAGTGCTGCCGGAGGCAGAAACCCTCACAGGACAGGGGGGCTCATCTGTGGAAAACATGTTAGCCCATTGGGTTGGGTTGCTTGCCATTTCCATACCCTGTACCCCTAGTGGTACATCTGTTTTGATGCCTGTCCTCCTTCCGTGTCTGGCCCTGTGTTGGTCTGGACTTATAGGGTGGGGTCCCCGTATTCCCATCCTCTGTGTCAGACCGCAGTGGTGACCCCATATGAGCACGCCTGCACCTGGGGTTGTGTTGTCCCAGGACCTCATTGTGGGCATGTCTCATGGTCCCTCCTCCCTTGTGACCCCACATCTGCATTCCTGTCATGAGATGTTAACCCGTGTAGCTATGGTGCCCTACTGTGGGGTCCCCCAGCCCTTCCCTGTCAGGCATGGTGGGTGTATTACTCACAGTGATACTTCTGTGGTCTGCATGCTACCCCATCACCCTGGCAATGCCTCTGACCCTTCCCATGTCTGTGGTGGCTTATCATTGTTGTCCTGTTGACCTCGTCTCAGGGGTGCCAACTGTTCCTCCTCCACCACCTCCTCCTCTGTGACCACCTACTCGTGAACCTCCAGGCACCCTTGAGCTGTAATGGGAATGGTGATCCATCAGTTGGTCCCTGCTTCCTGACTTGGGCTCTGGTCACTGTGTCTGGGGCCCTGCCCCAGGGCCCCGGCTTGGCATCTTGGGGCCCACCCAGTGGATGTGGTGACAGTGGAGCTGGTCGTTTCCTGTTGGGGGTATTGCATGGGGGTTAGCATCCATCCTGCAGCCCACCTGTCACACCCGTTGGGTACTCTCCCCCTCTCCCTCTGGGGGGCACTTCAGGCTTACCTGACTTTCATGGAGGCCCTCCTTGGCTGTCTCCCTGGTGGTGCATTTCTCCTGTGTCTGCGTGCTCTCCTGGGGGTGGGGTGTAACAGTTATCTGTCAGATGCCTGCCCTGTGCTCCCTCAGGATGGGTTCTGGTATTGGCGTGCAGACCCCCCTTCCTTGGTTGTTGGGATACCCTTGCTCTTATCTCACTGTTGCTTGGGGTCCCATTCCTGTGCCCCATGACTGTGGCGGGCTGTGGGCATAACTGGTGCAGCGGTATGCCCTTGGCCCTGTGACAGGAGAGGTGTGCTGTGATTAGTCATTTTTCTTTTTCCCCCCATGCAATTGGGTGGGCCCCCCTCCCCTGGGCGATTCAGGGTCCTGTGGCTTACCCTGGCCCATCCCGCACATGTCGTGGCACTGGCTCCTAGGGATGAGCGAACAGAACACAGTTCAGATGTTCTGATATTCTGTCATTCGGTTTGAAACCCGAGTTCGGGTTCGATGGTTTGGTTCAACCGAGTTCAGTTTGGCCGAACTTGGCTGAACATTCAAAAATAGCAAAACCGAAATGAAATTGAAACTGAAACCTAATTTTTGGCCCTGGAAAGACGTTTTTCCCACCCCCGAACTCCTCCGAATTCATCCAAACATGACCAAACTGTTCGGTCGTTCGAGAGTTCGGTTCCGACATTTGGTTCCGACATCTGAACAGCCCGCGTTCGGTCCAAACTCCAAATATCCGAACCACGTTCGCCCATCCCTAATGGCTCTGTTGGTCTTGTCGGTGGCTTTCCTACCAGACATCTTGGGAGCCAGCACACCCCTGTCACATTTTGGTTCTCCTTTAATGGCTCCCGGCTGGGTGGCCGGTGTCTCCCCCAGTGGGTGTGTCTGCTTGGGGGCACTTACACAGCCTCTTTAGCCATTATTATTATTATTATGAAACATTTATAAAGCGCCAGTTGCAAAACCTGGCGCTGTACAGAACATACAATCAGACGCGGTCCCTGCCTGTGGCTTACAATCTAAAAGACAAGGAGGGGGAGACAAGGAGAGGGGACAGTGGGAGAGACATGGGAGAAGACAAACAAACATTCAGGCGGATGCGAAGTCTCAGGTGCGTGTACTTGGCTTGGTTACAAGGTGGTCGGTAGCAGCAGTCAGCAGAGGAGGGCTGACAGTAAGAGCAAGGGGAAAGACTAGAGGGCATTGGGAAAGGCAGCATGGAAAAGGTGGGTCTTGAGGAGGGATTTGAAGGAGCGGAGGGAGGAGGCGAGGCGGACGTCGGCAGGGAGGGAGTTCCAGGCATGCGGGGCAGCGAGGGAGAAGGGACGAAGGCGGTTGGGCGAGCAGGAGAAGCGAGGGAGAGCGAGGGAGGGGACAGCGGAAGAGCGGAGAGCGCGCGCAGGAGCGCGTAGGGCGATTAGGTCCGAGAGGTAAGGGGGAGCTTGGTCATGGAGCGATTTGAACGTGAAAACCAGGAGTTTGAACAGGATACGTTCAGGAAGGGGGAGCCAGTGAAGGGAGAGGAGGAGAGGCGTCACATGGTCGAAGCGACGGGCAGAGTGAATGACCTTGGCGGCAGAGTTTTGGATCGCCACAAGGGGGGACAGGTGGGAGCGAGGGAGGCCAGCAAGGAGGAGGTTGCAGTAGTCGAGGCGAGAGATAACCATGGCATGAACAAGGATTTTGGCCGAGGAGACAGATAGAAAGGGGCGAATGCGGGCAATGTTGAGGAGAGCGAATCGGCAGGATTTGGCCACAGAGTCAATGTAAGGTTTAAAGGAGAGGTGCGTGTCAAAAATGAAGCCCAAGCTGCGGGCACGGAGAACAGGACGGATGGTGACCCCATCAATGCAGATGGTCAGGTCAGAGGGAGAGGAGGGGGATGGAGGAAAAATGAGGAGTTCAGTCTTGGCCATGTTCAGTTTGAGTTGGCGTCGGGACATCCAGGCGGAGATATCAGAGAGGCAGTCGACGAGGCGTGAGCGGATAGAGGAGGAGAGAGAGGGGGTAGAGAGATAGAGTTGGGTGTCATCAGCATAGAGATGGTATTGGAATCCGTGGGAGGCAATAATTTCGCCAAGGGACAGGGTGTAGATAGAGAAGAGGAGAGGGCCAAGGACAGAACCTTGGGGAACCCCAACCGAGAGGGGAAGGGAGGGGGAGGTCGACTCGGGGAGGGAGACATTAAAGGAGCGGTCAGAGAGGTAGGAGGAGAACCAGTCAAAGACAGAGCCACGGAAGCCCAAAGAGTAAAGCGAGTCCAAGAGGAGCGAGTGGTCGACAGTGTCAAAGGCAGCAGAGAGGTCAAGGAGGACAAGAACGGAGTAGTGGCGCTTCGATTTAGCGACAAGTAGATCATTGGTGATCTTGGCCAGGGCAGTTTCAGTAGAGTGGAGGGGGCGGAAGCCGGACTGGAGAGGGTCCAGGGAGGAGTTGGCCGAGAGGAGGTTCAGGCAGCGGGAGTAGACGACACGTTCCAGGAGCTTCGAAGCAAAGGGAAGGAGGGAGACTGGCCGGTAACTAGAGGGATCAGAAGGGTCCAGGGTAGGCTTTTTGAGGATGGGGGAGACAGTGGCATGTTTGAAGGCAGAGGGGAAGGAGCCTGTGGAAAAGGAGAGATTGATGACATGTAGAAGGGGGGGAGCGACAGTGGGAGCAATAGAGGTCAGGAGGCGGGAGGGGATCGGGTCAAGGGGGCAGAGACCATGTCTCTGTGGTTTTGGTGGACCCATCCTCGTGGGTGTAGGTGTTTTGGTATTTACACAGACGGGTGGGTGTTGAACACACATCTCCACCCATCTTCACCCACGGAGCATGCCGTCTTCTTCCAGGCTGCTCTGTGGGTGTAAGTGGGTGTTGGTGGATGGGTCATGCACACACACACACACACTCATGGACGTTTACACAGACGCTCTGCCACCCATCCGATGGGTGTTTATGGGTGTTCGTGAGTGGCTGATGTCCGTGTAAAAAAGGCCTAGTACCCATTTTAAAAAGTTCAATTTATCAGGAATTCTACATAAGAATATAAGAAGTGCTATACTGGGTCATACCAATGGGCCATCGAGCCCAGAATCCTGTCTATGACAATGGTCAATCTCATTTGCTTGGGAGAAATTCCCAAAAGGCCATAATGGGGTGATGCATTGCCTGTTGTTCACTTGCAGCTCCCAGTAGTCAGGTCCTATTCTACCTACTCCACTACAGCGAATTCCAACCTAACTACAACTTTTGCTGTGCTATGGTAGGGAGACCAGGCCTGGCAGACTCACATGAGATGGGGCTGGGTCAAAGTAGCTGTTCTAGTTTTGTGGGACCTTTCTGAAAAAATAGAACAGATATTAGCTTTTTGATCAGAATTCCAATCAGAACATTTGTTTCAACTGAAATCCTGACTGAGTATAATAATAATAATAATAATAATAAAATCATTCCACATGTGCAAAATGGCTGTCACCCTTACCCAAAATAGCAGCTGGTAAAAACAGATGTAACAGTGGCCTGTTGTGGCTTATTTTGTCACTATGTGACCTGGATCTCACCTGCACATCTGTGAAGGTGTTCCCAGATATTGGCTTGGGATTGCCCCTGGCTGTGTCAGTGGATAGCTCAGGCTCTGACCTTAGGAAACCTCCAAAGTCACAGCTCAGGCTGAGGCCCTCCCGACCAGCCACAGTGAGCTATCATGTCTGTTTGGGTTAGCAGACATGGCTTGGGTCAGGTCCGGCAGTCACTGGCCACCATGGTTGCTGGTCATAGTGAGGGACAGGGCACCGAGTGCAGTGTTGGGGCAAGACCAGCTGTCTGACCGCATGTTGGTGGTTTACTCCACCCTTCCCGAGCCCCACTGTCAGGGGCTGCAGAGCGGCGTGGCGGCAGGGAGCCCGACGGCACACAGCTGCAGTGGCCGGGAGGCTTTCTGGGAGCGTCGGGGAGGCCGCAGTGGGGGCGGGGCCACACCACGCTCCCTGAACGCTCCTGGCCCCGCCCCACATTAGACAGAGAGCAGCGGCGTGCTTACCAGCGAATGGGGGCCCCGCCCTAGGCTCACCTGTGGGTAATAAGGAGAGGCCTATAAAGGACATCGGTGGAGGTAGTAGCCCCGCTGGTAATCATTTGTGAGAGGCTGGCCCTAGAGCGATTGTGTTTCATTGTGTCCTTAAACTTGAGAGTATCGAGTGGAGAGTGCCTGATCCCTGAGTATCCCCTTCCTGGAGTGACCTTTGTGGAGTGAGTGAGTACGTGTGGTTGCCTTTTAGTGTTAGTCCCTGTATATTAGTGTCTAGTGAGTCTTGGATGGTGGTTACCAAGTCCTTGTATACCTTTTACTTATTTAAGACCTGCACTCTCTATCCTTGTGCAGAAGCCCTTGTCCTACGCACCATCCTGTTCCCTGATTCCCATCCCCTTCCCCTTCTCCCTTTCCCCTGTGGGATTTCCTCCCTTGTTCCTTTGACCTGCACCTCCCCCCCCCCCCCGCACCAGGTGCCCTGGGCCCGAGATATTCCCCAAGCGTGTGGTTCCCTCCCTTGTCTGTCATTGTCTATAGGGGCAATTGGCTCTCTCTCAGTCCCAATGATGAAAAGGGTTGTCCTCCGTTACTGAGGGAAAGCCCACCCAACACCCTGAGGGACATTACTTCCCAGATAGAGATCCCCCAGAGAGAGAGAGACACCTCTAGTGTGCGTGTCTGCCCTGACCTCGTAGGAGAAGCCCTTCTGTGGACCCCTCCTCGTCCCTTCCCGCCCTTCCAGGGGGGACCATCCTTGACCCCTGTATTCCCTACCCTTTCCTCAGTTTCACCCTTCCCCTGTGACACCCACCATGGGCACTTTTGTTATGTGGCCTGATCTGGCTTGAACCAACTGTAGCTTCCTGACCTCCAAACAGCCATCACTTCTGTTTATATCCAGCAACACAAGGCACTGGATTGTGCATGTGCAAAATGACTTGGCATCCATTTAGTACATGCACAAAATATTTTGTCCAATTCCAATTAGAATAAGATTAAAAATAGCCGGTTCCAGTTTTCAACTGGAATGGACCAACTGGTCCGTTCCAAATTAAAATCCGAACTAGCGGAAATCGGACTTCACCCCTGACCTGAGCACTCTTTCATTAGGCAGCTCCATCCACCTGCAGAGCACTCTTGTGGGCTCACCATGCTCTGTCTACCCACTGATCACTCAGATATGCCCTACCTGCCAGAAATGACTCACCACTGGAAACCTGCCACCCCCACCCCCTTAGGTGGATTGTCAGCAGTGGAGATTGACTACCGCTACCTTAGCGGTTCTACTCTACCTTTTTATTTTGATGATTGCAACTATGCAGATGGGCATTTGTAAAATAATTCCAAGAGAATATCAGTTTTAGATGTTTAGACTACAAATGACAGTGGATAGCCTATTAAGAGCATATTTCTGAATATATCCCTCAGCATACTTCAAAACTGAGCTAACAATTTTAAATTTGCATGGCCCCTGTAGATCCTCTTTAATTAAAACTTTATATTCAGGAGAGACTCCTTTTCTTTTTTTCCAGGTATTACCATTAAACAAGAAATGTTTCTAGGACAACAAATGACTGCTGATGGCATATTTGCTTTCTCTTCAAAGTCAGTTAAAAGACTGAAATGGGTTCAGCTATTCTGACAATATAATTACTTCTGACAAGAAAGGTAATCAGTCTATTTGTGGGGAAGATAAAAAACTCATATGTTTGTCTCCCTTCATCTTTATTTATCATTTTCAAAACCTTTAAACAGATTTTTTTTTAAAAAGTAAAAAAAATCCCCACCAATCATAATTCAATATTCTTGTCCGAATGCTACAGATGGGACTATAGGTATCAGATTAATCCAATAATGCCGATAATGGGCGATATCTGATTAATTCAATAATACTAATAATATTGATATCGGTATATGGTTTTTTTTACACTGCCGATTTTTTTGATCTTTAACATTGTGGCCATTTAAAAAATGGCTGCAATGTTAAAGATCCGAAAAATTGGCAATGTTAAAAAAAACCATATGCCAATACCGATAAATCCTATATTGGATTAATCCGATACCGATAATACCGGTAACTGATAATTTGCCAATAATCCCATCCCTAGAATGCATTTGTTTGCTGTACTTTGGTTTGTGCAATAACAAAAGCACAGTTGGGCACTTAAGGCCTGATCCTAGTAGGAAAACTACTGCTGATTTCAATGCTATGTGGAAAGGGGTCTAACACTAAAGTGGCAGTTGATTTAGAAATCTACAGCTACATTATAATTAGCAAAGGTGTTAAAACAGAGGAAGCCACCTCCTTAATTTTGATGCCCCGGAGCCCCCGCCATGGTGGGGAAATGGCATACATGTCTCCTGTGTGCTTTTTGTGGCTGTTTTCCTCTTACAAACATTCAAATTCAAATTTCAAATTCAAATTTATTATGTGATCGTAGATCATTGCAGAATACAAACATAAAACCGTACACACATCATAACTTCCGGACTTGATAAACAGTTGTTATTAGCTTAAACTGGGTCTGACAAGGGAATGTTATGTAGAAAATGGATTCTGAGTTATACAGCTCTTAGCAGGAACCTAGCTACATTCCGGATAGTATCTGGCTCCGTGCAGTCTAGCCAACGCAACACAGTATAAAGAAGCAATGTATAGCAAAACAGTAAACAAAAGAATTGCTTCTATTTAAACAACAAATGTTCAAAATAATAATAATAAAGTTTAATGAACAACAGCAAATAATGAAATGCAGGTCTACCAAAACAGATGATTCAGTACAAGTCTACCGAATAAG